>JARKHS020023573.1:0-17856 GCA_030143305.2 Amblyomma americanum | reverse complement strand
ATGTCCGAAACATTCGGAATCATAGTTCACTGGACACCCAAGGGAGTCCTTGGGGAGTGGTCTGGGTGGCGTGATCTGCGTACGTCTAAATGTCCGAGGCTGTAGTCGACTGGACACCAGAGTTTGGACGTTCATTTTAAGTTTGCACGAAGATTTTCTTATCCGTGATATGTCGCGTAATCTTAGACTGTTTAGTAGACAAGTTATGAATATAAGGCAGCATTAAATGTTAGCAGTTATTGCCTTTTCTTAAAACGAACACCTAAATTAGCAAGAAAACTTTGCCTGCACAAAGTGTGCAAAATTTCAGGAAAAAAACCTAGATCAACAGAATTAACTGGATGAATAAGGGCAAATAAATATATCAAGTAAAAATTTTCATGGATTGCCTCAATATATTGTTATTCATAACCAAAGTTGGCAGACACAGGAGTGTGCACAAGCCTGGGAGTCCAACTGTGAATTTTTTCTGTTTAGTAATATTTTTCCACACAACTGCAGAATCGTTATTCACAGAATCAGATCGCATAACAATATCAAGTGCTAAATCAAAGATATCAACCAGCCAGCATGAGCCTATCTGAAATCACACACTAGTGTCTGCTGTGTAGGCATATATGACATGTTCAAAACACCGCAAACCCCGACACAAATGGGTGTGAGCCAGACATTCACAGTCACTGCTTAAGTGTGTAGACTCCCTCACAGTTTTAAGCTGGTTCAACCAATTTCACAGTTAGCTAAAGCAAAAACTGGAGCTGCTGTTGTTTGTCAATCATGAGAATTAATGCGAGAAGTGTAAACTTCGCATTTGAGAATGTGGATATCCATAATGCATCCAGGAATGCATATTCAAGGACTTGTGGGCAGCCTACCTGCAGATGCCAGAAACGGACATGCACAAAAACAAATGTTTGGATTTTATATGCATCCTGATATCTAAATTGCTCGGATTATTCTGCTGCCGAAAAAAGGAGCAATTACAGGGGTGCAAATGAAACAGCTGAAACACAAACAATGTTGAAGACTCTCAATAGCCAAAGAATTCAAGCTGCTTAACATTTGCAAGCAAAAAATTTCAACTTTCAGTGCTGTACTACAGTACAGTACTGCAGTATGTCTGCTGTCCAGTTACGGAGCACATTTCAGGTCAAAGAAAACTGCATCAGCTTGAGTAGCACTGAAAAACAATGCACTCTATAAAAAATTCAGTAGAGTGATGGTGCAAAACTCCATGGTACATACATATTGTTAGTTTTCAAGAAACTATCGCTTGATATGAAATTGTAACTCCATTGGTACCTAGTTCACATTCTTATGGTGAGATTCTGTAAAAAATGCAGTTTACGAGAACTTACCTTGCAGTCTTAGCACATGCCTTCAACTCAACCATTCGGCAGATCATAGCTTCACAGCATCCTACACATTACCACATGCCTGCACACTCACCAACTACACAGGGGCAGGGTTCAGGCACCACCGCCTCCATTTTTGGTTCACAAGAGAGCACGAGAACGTGTATTTAGTATAACAACTTTTAATACAAGAACAGCTCCAACCACAAGTTAACAAATATACAAGGCTAAAAATTTGCAAGCAACGAATGACAGCATGGGGGATCGCAGAACTAGGATCCGGGAGAGCAGACATCATGACATGGGTATGGGGCGGTCAGGGAGGAGAAAAAAAAGAACTGAACGCACAGAAAAAAACAAGGGGGGTGGGAGGGGGAGGGAATAGTTAAGCTTCGTAGTGATCTTTGAACTGCTCTCTCTGTGATATCCTCAGTTTGTGTGTGTGTGTTTGTATACATATCAATCTGTGAGCTGGACTAGATAAAAAGACACCTCGAGGCAAACATCAAAAAACAAACTCTTGCTAAGTTCTCGCAAGTGTGGGACACGATCACATCGGAACCAGTGGGGACGACAGGAATAAAGGAGGATGTGGGGCTGGCTGTAGAAAGGGGGCTAAAAAGGAAATCGTTATGAGACGAGATGACCTAAGATGAAGCAACAAGAGCAACAACTAAAACACATGGTCTCACCCCTCCTGTCTGTTCAATCAGTGACAACGTCATGCAATTAAAAATTAAAACACTTGAGAACAACTAAAAGCCGAGAATTAGTGTTCGCTCAAGTAACTCCTCCTTCCTAAACCATTGCCTTCCTTAGCCACAAACCTAATAGTCTTTTCAAGAAGCATACAGAAGTTAGCCATACTAATGTACAGTCCGAAAAACCAACTCTGGGGAGCTTGCTGCAATGCCACCAATTGCGCCCACAAGAATACTGCAGTTTGCTACTTCACCCGCCAGACAATAAAACAACAGACGGGAGAAGCTCATTCCAGGTCATCATGCAAATGTCATAGCTCGCTTCGTGAAGAAAACGAGATAGAAGAGAGCTTGGCAACAAAAACACAAAACAACACTGAAAACGCATACAAAATACGCCGGGAGAAAATGTTTTCATCTGAAATGAAACAAGCTTTAGGAAAAAAATATCCGCACAATGGGACTCAGCTTGTTTGCAGCAGGGTTTTCATTTTTTTTTTTAACACCATGAAAGTATAAGGTATGGAAACATAAAACTACACGAGATGGAGAAAAGAAAAACGCACATATGAAAATATTGCAAATATGCTGCCGTAAGATATTGCAGATGTGTTCTTGAGCAACATAAGAACAATACCAGTGACATTCAGATTTTGGAGCAGTACCCTATGTGAAGAAATAAGATTGCTAGAAAGAAGTGGAAAAAACAGGGCCTGTCTAGAAACAGCAGCCTGAAATGCGGGGAGGGGGGGGTGTAGACAAAGGGACAGCATCATGATCAGAGTAGGGTTAGGGGAAGAACAGATGAACTGCAGACAAAACGACTCGTTTCTTGCATGTACAGTTTTTTCGCTCTCCGAGTGAGTATGCAAAGGGTTGGGCATGACACTCAACAGCCACGAGACACGCTTAAAGACCTACAAAAGGAGGTTGGAAGAAAAAAAAAAAAGAGAGAAGAGAGCAGCGCAGAAAAAAAAATGGCCCAGGGTTTCCACACAAGAAAGGCCGACCACTTTCTTGCGCACGCTTCTGGCATTCTGGTAAAACAAACACACACCTAACAGTGCCGTCATTCCATAAACTGACTTCACGCAGAAAAGAGACCTGGGCATGTGCATTTGGCTTGTCAGTTACACGGGGGGAGAACTGCGACCCCACAAGACCAAAAAAGCTAGTCAGTCCTACTGGCATGAAACAACCCAAAGAACATGCAGAGGAAGCTGGGAACAATAAAAAAGAAATGAATGTTTTGAAATGGGGGAGCAGGAAAAGCCTTTGTAGTTAGTATTGCATATACCAAACAGATACATCCCTGTATTTACAGACGTGGCCACCAAAGGGGCGATGAAAGGAAAGGGCGTGCAAGAGCTTTCCAGCTAAAACACGAATTAGATCCGAAGAGAAAAACCCCTGGCCAGGAGGAGCACAGGATCCGCAAAACGCGAGCAGAGAAGCAGTCGAAACAAAACAACAGACATGGAAGAACAGGCAGCGCGACACCAAAGGTTGCGGGCAACTCCCGCCAGTGATGCTTTGCAAATGTGTGTGCCGCCTACAAGTTGCGTGCGAAAACAAGAACACCGGTACGACGAATGGCACACCCACACATTGTCAGCCCTGAAACCCACTCCAAGCTTGTTCACGCTCTGACATAACGCAGTACAGTGTCGCAATGACCAGCTGCAGTTTGCGCCGACACCAGGCATAACCCCCTCATGTCTGTGATATACGCGACGAACCAAGCCCCGTCTAAAAACCAAGTGTTGGCGCACTTAGCTACGAAAGCAAGTTGTACAAGGGCTGGCATGCATTTGCACAAGCAGGTCCTTTTTCTTTCCGCTATCTATCCATATGCACTGCTATTTGGCAGACAAGACATTACACCCGGTGGGAAGGCTTAGCAGTGCACATGCCTTAAGAATGCTAGGAGACTTGCAAACGGCAAACTGAAAAACCTGCCTAACTTCGTAAAACTGCGAGAGCTCTTGTACTCCTGTGTGGGGAGGGGGGAGGCCTGTGACTTGGCAGTGTACCAAGAAGAACAGGTGTGGTGGTCACTGATGGATTCTTCGCACCGAACGAAATGGGGAAGGGCTCCGAGTTGACAACCGAGGAGAACAGCGTGCCCAGAGAAGAAAAGTGCACCAAGCCAGTGCAGCCAATCCGCGAAGCAATGCCATGTGGTTGGGTGAAGAAGGAGAAGACGGTGTTTATAACTTTGCACTCGCAACCTACCAAAACCACAAAGTCGGGCGAAAAAAATGCGGTGACGAGACCAGCCTCCAAATGATTGCTCAATCCAGACCCGAACCATAGCCTAGGACGAAGCTGCTTCAGGACACAGGCGGATCAGTTATTCGTGGCCACAGTTTCAGGCAGAGAATTGTAGAGTATGCGTGTGGCACTGCAAAAAACCGGACTTGTGCACCGACAGAAAATTGAGGGAAAAAGGAGAAATAAAGAATGCGGATATCATCACAAGAAACTATTTACGCATGCACGCACACATACAGACATTTGGAAACAACTCTTATATCGCTTTTTAATTATCCCTCATTTGCCTCTCAGAAGCTCAGTGGCTGCCTATAAAGAGTATAGTCACTGTTACATGCAAGCGCCTGGCCCTATAGGTAAAACACGAGGACAGGCTCCCATACTTCTTTTCTCTTCCCCAAAATACGCCTCTTTCTTTGCAGCTATAGTAATGCCTAGGAGAGAAAGAAAGAAAAGCAGCAACAGTAGTGGTTTCTCGCTATACAAGTGGAAACAGTGCCAAAGGCAGGACTGTGAAGAGAGCTGGCGCCAGCGGTGTGAGAAACGTGGGGAAGAGTTTTCCCCAGTCAAGTGTGTGTGTGCACATTCGGGAGACCTTGGGGAAGCCTCTTTCACGGCAGAAGCAAAGTTCCCTGGCAACCACACCAAAGGTTGGTGCTGGCAGAGCTGCGTTAGGTTGCACCTCCAAGCAAGAGAAAGCCTGTGGCTAGTCCACTTTCTTGGACATCAGAAAGCCATTCTCCCTGCTGCCCAAAGGCACTGCAGAAACTGTCCAGGAGCTTTGTTCCACGGTGAGAATAAGTTCTCCCAGTCACTGTCTGTGGTGCATTCCCATGGTCTCCCGCTGACTGCCCAAGGTGCATTCCCGAAGCCCCACGTGGTAGCGCGCAACCAGCATTGGCCAGCCAGTGCTCAAAACTTTTTACTAGCGCTTTGCTGGAAGTCGCATGCGGGACAGGCAGCACGAGAGAAATGATGAGAAACAGAAAAAGGAGAAAAGGGGGGGGGGGGGCACCCGACAGGACACAAACCAACACACGCACGCGCCTGGGAGAGCCAACGAGGAGACTGCTGCGAGGGTCGTGAGAAGGGGTGTGGAGTAACAAGCAGCCTGACAGAACAGTCCAGGGTACACACGAGTCACGGCTGCCAAAGGTCGGCCCAGCGCCGGTTTATCATCGGTCAAGAAAGCCCGCGCAAGCGCAGTGGACGTCACGGCTCTCGCGAGTGCCCCGATTCCGCCCGCCGTTGGGGCATGGGCCCTTCGGGGAGACGCACGGCGGCCACTGTGATGCCACGGGTGGTTCTTGCACTGCCCGCAGACAAAAAGGAGGAAGGGCCTTCCCCAGTCGGCTCCCCGGTTCTCTCTCTCTCTCCGTGGTGCGCCACCCGACCTAGAATTCGGCAAACTCCCTGGCACACTTTTCTGTCGACGATATGCGCAGGGCTTCCTCCTCGTACTCGTCAAAGTTGCTCGTGTCGCCGGGACCCTTGCATTTCGGCACGAATGGGGCCTCAACCTGCAACAACACAGATGACCATGAGCAATGATGTCATGCAAAAACAATGTTTTTATTTATTGATATTAAACATGGATCACAAGTGAGTAAGCAGTTGTTTCCCTATCATGAAGGCAAGAAGTACTCAAAGCAATTCTATTCATGTGGCGCAGGCCTCTTCATAATCGGGGGCCAATGTTCACAGTAGCGCCTGTTCACGTCTCACCCATGCCTATTAGGGAGGCCACTGCCCCGTTGCCCCTCATCTGGGCATGCCTATGGGTGTGATATGCGTTACCTCAGTATTTAGAAACAGAGCATTGTTTTCAAAATGCCGCTGTTGCAGTTTAAGAGCTCAGATGACATCAAAATTGGATGATACGTAATTGCTGTCAGGTGCTAAGATGTCAGGCCACCAGGCTGTTTAGGCACAGCATGCGACGAGTCAACACCCCTCTATTAGTCGCAATGCTCAACGGGACCTGTTTGGACTTCCCGGTTTGCTGACTCGATATGATATGCTGCCACTTATGTGGACTGTGGCTTACGTAACAGTGCAGGCTGCTGACACGACAGCATAATGCTCCTTTATAAACTGCACCTCGCAAAAAAAATTCCACTCAAGGTTTGGGCACCCGATAGGGCACTCTAGCGAACACCAGCAAATGAGAGAAAGCAAGATAGGTAATAGGAGAGGGCTTGGCTTACTGAAACAAGCTGATCTGCCTGGCATTTAAATCCCAGAGACAATGGTCAAGCAAGAGAAAACTGCTTTTTAATTGTATGTAAATGTAATGTGAAAACTGCAACACTTGATTTCTATCATGGCATTGTCTCTGCTGAGCACTGACCACTATATCGCCTCTAGAAAGAGCCTGCCGACTTTGCGTACAGGTGCGACAGAGAGCTTTCACACAAAAAACTTAAACCTTCAGTTTGGCGCATGACGGCCACAGCTGCTAGGCGCCGTAAAACCCAACATAATATAACACAACTTACACACAAAACATCCCATTCTATCAGCTCTGACTAACAAGAGGCTAATTTCGAGCCCAGTAAAAGGTAGGTTCATCACTTGGTGTGCTCTGCACTGATCTCAAGAGAAAGTGCTTTTGACATCAGAATTTTATGGGCTGTGGCTGCTAAGGTACTGGATATCAAAAGTTTTTGCGCAACAGAATCGCCTGTCAGCTTCAGGCCTAGCTACCATGCCGATTTAATATAGTTGCGAAAATTTTCAAACGAATTGCTTTCAAGAAAATTAACTGACTGGTGTGCACCGCACAAAATGTCTCTCAGCAGAGAATGAGACTACGTCGCTTCTTGTAATTCAGCTGAGGCGCACTACGTTCTCTACGTTTATCGCCCAACAAAAAAGAAACTCAGCATGAACTGTTTGATGGAGAGGACAGCTGGCACAGTGACCACCAGGAAATTCCTCGCCCTCGAAGCATGTGCAAGGGAGCGCAAGTGCAGTAGACTTCCTTTTCTTCTCATATTTTCAATGAGTAAGTGCAACCCACACCCAACATTCATCGCAAGAAAAAGGAAAACAAAAAGCCGCTCGAATCCCGGTGGTCGCGTACCATTCACGTATGTTCATGTTCACTTTCATGTACCGTGTTCCCACACACAGTATGTGGCCCCTGTGCATTTGCTGCAGCCACGTGTCCTGTTCACAGTCATTCCTTCTACCAGAAACTAAAGTATGCGCCGTTACTGTCACATATACTTCATTCATACTAAATATATGTCCACTGCAAGTTGGCCAATATCGTAGTTTGACATACTGCAGTTTTGCACTGCAGTAAATAATAACGGAGCTCATTATTCTATTTTAGAAGTTTCAGCACACTGGACCCACTAATTATTCGAAAATCAGCGACATACTGAGACCATGAAACTCCAATGCAGCAGTCTGCCATGCTGAAATTAATATGGCAAATGACTTGGACTGAATGCACCAATTTTGAGTGAACTGAATATGGTGGCTGCAATACTAAAATGCTTCGCATGACATCACTAATCAATGCTCATGGCAGCACTGTGAATAATGTTTGCTATGATATGGTGCTGACACACTGCATGATCATGGTGTGCGCTTTCGCCTGGAAATGCGGCCTCTGGTGCAAGCCAGCAAAACTCCCAAGTGCTACTCAGAAGCTTGTGTCTTTCCAGCCTTTTCTCCCTATCGTTATCAATATTCTACTTTCCACGACTTGGGTCACGTAGCCTACAAGTACTCTATTTGTTAAAACAACTTGCTGGTTATCGTGCAACAAAACAAAGGCCTTACCCCATGTTTACCTTTGGCATAACTGCCACAGCACACACCAACAGTACCAGCAGCATAGTTTAAAAAGACATTGAGGACAGCTCCATTCAATATTTGTTCTAAGTAAAAATCGATTCTATAGCTCTTTCTAGGTATGATGAAATCTGTCCGGCAGAAAAAGGTGCATTTATCGCTGATAAAATTGTATTTCATATATCCCCCCTTCCGTTCAAATTCATGACCAGGAAAGATACTGTCACCATCGTTTTGAAGTGAATGGTGGTGTAGCATGGTCTTCGGAACCCACGCCTAAAAAATCACATCGGCACATAGTTCACTTGTGAAATCAGCCGATGATGGCAACACCTGTATTTAATTAATGCGAGAGCATTAGGCGGCTGCCCTAAATGTGGCTGCGTTACAAAACTCACAATTCATCGAAATGGTGCGACATCATCAAAGGCAGGAAAATGCGAAATGGTAACCAGTAATAGTCAGCATTAGTACTTACTATACCAACGACTAAGTAATAGAATAGAATTAGAACAGAATATAAATAGAAATTGGAATAGAATTGAAATAGGATCGGAACAGAATTGGAATACAATTGCAATGCTTTTGCATTGCTTTTGCATTACTTCCTGCATAAGTTCCGCAAGTGCCCCGGTCATTTTTTTTTTGCCTTTTCTGGCTTACAAAAGCTCCGTTTTTAAGTGAAGCTAGGGTCTGTTTTTAAAATGCAGTAATCTAGTGGCACAAGTCCACTTTCATTAGTCCTCAGTGTCCCTTTAGATGCAGTAAAGGCTACATTAATGGCAACACATAGGTATAATGTTCCGAGGAACTGTCCCCCATCTAAGACAAATATACATAATATGCCATGTACACTTGTGCAAGGACTGCAAATTTTTTCTGCGGTTCTGACAGGAATTTTTCCCTTACATGGAACTGACATTACTCTAAAATTTTACCAACTACAGCGGAGCCCTGATTATACGACCCCCATTTATGCAGCAACACACTTTTTACGACAAAGCAACATGCGGCTGGTGAACACTTCATAGAGAGATAATACATTGTCTGAATCTCATGACTAACGGATATACACACAAGCGCCCAGAATCAGACTAGTGGATCACCTTACTGGCAGACGTCATCCAATGTTATTCCGAATATGGGATGGAAACATGTTCGCACAAGAGTTGCGATCAACACTCAACTGATTGCAAGGACAATTTAGCCATAGTCCTGATAAATGGAACGGTGCTCCACAGGTACGACCTGCAGCCATCAATACAAGGAGGCTTCTGCCAGGCCTCCTTTTCCACTCGAATTTCTGCTGCAGGCAGCACAAAAATCAGTTGTACCTTCATTTTGAAGTGAGGTTATTGCATGATGGTAAACTGGTAACAAGGTTACATTTAATTAATAAGTGATGGCTAGTTTCAAAGCACCTTCTGATGTGGCTGTGATGAGAAGCATGCTAGGCCTAGCGACACAGAGCGAGCAAGGATGCTACCGCTTTTGCGCAGCAGCCGATAATTCTGATAACATTTTGTCTTTTCTGACATGAATGCCCAGCACACAAGACATAGTACATAAGTGCAGGCTGAGCATAAAGAAACGACTTTTGTAATGGTCGTACAGAATGTCGCAAACAGCTGTTGCTGTTGTGCAGCTTATGGCTAAATGTGCCAGATGAAAAAAAGTATAGATATAATGCAGTTCTTAGGAGTGGCTTAATTTTTTTCAAATTCCAGCTGTCAGGTTACGGGGTGCAGGCCTCACAAGAGTATAGACAGCACTCGAATGACTTATATAGTCGAGTCTTGATAATTCGAAGTACAGAGGGGCTGAAAATGCGTTCATCACCTATGCACTATTCGAACGAGTGAAAGACTGATGAGAAGGAGGACCTAACGTGCTGCACTGAGTGGATGGCCACATAGTGGAGGGGCTAAGTCAATGTTCACTAGGCCTCTTCCCACGTGTGCGTTCATTCAGCACTGCTGTAGTGGCGTCCATCATGTACTGCCACCTCATCGATGCCACTAAGCCACTAATTTTTTCTGGCTGGCAAAATAAACTAGCCTTCTGCCATTATAAGTGCGCATCACATAAAGTGAAGCAATGAATGCCAGGATTGGTGTCCTGCTTTAAATGCATGATGGTGACAGAGAAATGTCAGTAGTGCATGCGCGCACCGATGGCAGATGGTCAGGGTCGATAACGGCAAGGCACATGTGCACGTAAGCAGCACTACGATAACCATTAACCATGAGATCAAGGAGTCACGTGACTGGCTGTCACGGTTTGCGATGCGCAGCCGCTCGCTACTGGGCTAGAGGTGAGGCACTACGCTGCAGTGGTTTGCTAGCCAGGGCAAATCAGCTGTGTGTGCCATTCAAATTAACTGTTGCATATGCTCGTGCACTAAATTGCAAGTCTTGGCTCACTGAAATACATGTGAATCTCACAAGACCGATACAGTAGCCCATCAACTTTTCGGACTCCAATAATTCGGACTTTCGCGATATTTTGGACTGCACTGAGGAACCGTCATGCATCTCATAGGCACATGCGCGTCAAATGTTTTTAGGGGAAGCCCCCAAGGTGGAGTAAATATGTAATAAGGGAGCAATTACTCATTGACATCCACCCAAGCACAGCCATATGGCTACAAAGGAAAGCTATACAGCTTTCTCAGAAACTTCACAGTTAAAAAAATATTCATCCTGGTCCAGGGTTCAAACCCGGGACCACCGCTTCCCCGAACAGTCACTCTACCAACTGAGCTAACCGGGACGGCAAGCTTATGGTAGGGCAAGAGCGAATTGATCAATAACTCGAAGTGGGAACAGTGTTGGTCAAATGTTTTTAGGGGAAGCCCCCAAGGTGGAGTAGATTTGTAATAAGGGAGTAATTACTCATTGGCATCCACCCAAGCGCAGCCATACGGCTACAGAGAAAAGCTATACAGCTTTCTCAGAAACTTCGCAGTTGAAGAGCAATTCGTCCTGGTTTAGGGTTCGAACCCGGGACCACTGGGTACATGCACGTATTCATGACTGAGGTTTAGGACTCTGTCGAGCACAATAGTTCGATTTTTCGGTCTAAAACAGATGCCACAAATACTATGGAGATCACTTTTCAACTGAAAGCTTGTTTATAGTCAGAAAATAAAGATGTGAGTGGCATCCCTGTCACAACCAACTGGTTCTTTGCCGCTTTGAAAGGCATCACCTTGGATTTAAAGAGGCAATGTACGGATGGCTGTATAGGCTTGGCTATTCTTTCTTCATCACTGCCACTCAAAATAATTCGTTACAATTGAGGTGGCCTAGAAAGATGGGAGTGTGACTGCGTTGAAAACGGGATAGCTGCAGCATTTACCGCAACTTAGACGAAGCCAGTGGTGCCGTCTGCAATGTGTGGCAAATGGCGGGTGCATTCAGAGGTGCTTGCTTATGCTTGCTTCCTTGCTTGTCTCTCTCTCTCCGTCTTCACGACTGTCATTGTCCACGCTAACAGAATGGTCTCGCTTCATGCGGCACGTGCATTCATTTGCGCCATACATGTGAGGTGTTGCAGACTTGACGAAAGCATGACTTCGGAGAAGTTAAAGCCAGTTTTTCACGGAAAACTTTTTAGTGCTCTAAAACTTATAGTGGCCATTCCCCACATTTAACTGTTGTGTTTCTTTTCTGTCTGACTGTCTGCCTGAAGCCGGTTTTGTGTGAGGTTGCTCAATTAATCATGAGAGGCTGCTTGGGGAGCGATCTGGACCCAACCCAAGCAACCCAAGTCCCACCGACGGCAGCACCTGCCATAGAAGGGCATTGGTGCATCGCTTGACCACTGCATCATTAGCCAGGAGTGGTATGAAGATTCCCAGGAATCTATGAATGTAGAGAATGATCAATTCCGCATATATGGACATTAACCCATTATCGCTACCCGAACAACCACCATCTGTGTAACTGGATCTGAACACTGGAACCGAAATAAAAGCCAAAGTGCTAGCGCACCTAATTCGCATTTGGCCTAACTATTCTAATCAACCATCACTTTTTTTTTAAGTTCACGGATTTTTTGGACTGTTCCAATTATTTCGACCATTTTCCGAGTCCTGCTGAGTACGAAAAATCGGTTGACGACTGTACACCTGTTAAAAGTTTCTGCCTCTTCCCGTGTGTCCCCTCTTTCAGTCTGGACCTCCGAGAGTTGTTTTCCGAGAGACCTGCTCTGTCCCCGCATTAAGGAGTGCTAAAAAACCAGAGCTGTTCAAAGTATGTACAGCCTCCGCCAAAAGTGTACAGCCGAAGGGGATTGCTTATACAGTCGAACCCTGCTACAACAAAATCCACGGGATATGCGAAAAATTTCGTTGAAGCGGAAACTTCGTTGCGGCGAAATCTGCCCAAAAAACTAAGATATGACTGCAGTGTTCAAAAATATCATTTACTTCCAAAAATTCGGTCATCTTGGCTTGCATCCTCTTAGTGGACATGAGCGTCGTGGTGCGAGTTTCACACTCGGCCAACAACTGCATCGCGATGCCGTCGTCATGCGCACCAATGAAAGCACGAATGGTGTCAAATGCGTCTATCACATGCAATGCAGACGGCAGGGCTGGAGCATCTTGCGCGTCGCTCTCATCTTCGGACGAGGAGTAGTTGTGGCGGGCCTCTTCAATTATTGCTTCATCGGTTAGCTCTTCGTGTGCTGCCACATCCGCATCAACGGCGATGTATTAATCGAGGTCGACATCCGATACGACGGACGATATCGAATGGCGCCACCCATTCGCACTCGACGCACTATGGGACACACATCGATTCCAGCAAGCGTTTTCGGTGAAATTAAATGCCATGAACGTACGGATGGTTAACGTTATGCTTGTTTTGTCGTAAAACAATTGTTAAGCCCATCTCCACTGAACAAAAATTTCGTTGAAGAGGAAACACACCTCAAAAGATAATTTGTTGTGGCGAGAACCAGCATGCATTTTTCTCTATGGCTAGCTGACGGGGTATCTGAAATATTTTGTTGAAGCGAAAATTTCATTGAAGTGGCGTTCCTTGTAGCAGGGGTTGGACTCCCTAGCATGTCTATCACTCCAAAGCTTGGGAGGATTGAGAACACGAAGCTATTCCAATTTCGATAGGTTACGGTCACTGAGGATGCATAATGAGGCTTGCAGCAGGCCTTACAAGCAAACCCCTTGGGTCATATACTTTTGAGAGGGGTGTACGTACAGAACAGTGGAGAGATGTGCACTGCAGCATTCTGGTACAGAACTACTCACTGGTTCATCGCATGGTTCACTGCATGAGCTGTGGGCCACTTATATGCTATTGCTTACATGAGGTGCGGTGTGGATAACCTTAATGCAGATGAGACGAAAATATCACTCTGAGTCCGGCACAAGCAAATATTATTGCTGCTGGGTGCAACATGACACAGGGTGAAATTAGCAATTCTTTTAAACCCAGACTTATCTAATCGTATATTTTTTCAGACTGTTCAATTATTGGGACCATTTTTTCAGGTCAGTCAGCAACTCTGAAGAAATGCAGGACACTGCAAAATCCTGCATCTTGTTCTTCCACACTGTAGAATCAGCATCCTATAAACAGCACATGCTCAATGTTGCCACAGGAGTGACTTGACCGAAATAAAATGCTATTTCTTCTGAACTTCCTAAGCCACCTCTGCAGAATAATCTATATGACAGATGGCAGTAGTCACTAACCCAGGCAGAATGAAGTACAGTCGAACCCCGCTACAACGAATGTCGCTGCAACGAAATTTTCACTTCACCGAAATATATTCAATTCCCCGTCAGCTCGCCATAGAAATTAATGGAACAAATTTCTCATCACAACGAACAATTTTTGGGGCTGGTTTCCGCTTCAGCGAAATTTTGCTATGTGAAGCTGCTATGCCAAGTTTAAACATTTATCTTACAGTAAGAGAAGCATATTGCCACCTATCTGTGCACTTCCGTCAGTCCACGCTGCTTTGTTTCACTAAACTTTCACTGGAACCAATTGATCCACTCATTCAAACGCACATGAAGACCGCCATTGCTTGGTGGTGATGATAATCGGGCTGGCTGCCTTGCGACAAGGTGTGGGTGCAAGCTCCCGTTTTCTTCCAAGCCGGAGCCGCAACCAATATGTCGCCAAAGGACACAGCAGCCTGGCAACAGCAGCAGCGCGTTTGCCCTAGTTTTTTTCGCTTGTGCTTGTGCGCTGCAATAGGCACGTGCATGGCGACTTTGTCTAGGAAGCGGAAGTTCCTTTCTTCCAAGGAGCTGAGTGATGAAGCCGTAATCGAGGGCGTTCGCCACAGCGACTCATCATCGGATGATGACAGCGACGCAGAGGATTTAGCACCACCATCTGCACTAAATGTGATGGAAGCATTTGATGTGCTCCGCAGATTTATTGGTGCTCACAATGACGGCGTCGCGATGCAACTGCTCACTGAGTGCGGAAGTCGCGCCACGGCACTTGTGACAAAAAAAAAGAAGCAGAAGAAGCTGACTGACCGACTTCTTTGGAAATAAATGACATTTTTGGGACTATGTTGTCCAACCTGACAATGTTTTTGGGCTGTTTTCGCCTGAACGAAATTTCGCTTCAATGAAATTTTTCGCACGCCCCGTCATTTTCGTTGTAGTGAAGTTCAACTCTACAACTAACACCTTTGTGCCTTAACCGACAATGTGGGCAATTCTGGCGACTTGCCTCTTTCTTGTAGATGGCGATCCAGTCAGTTGTGGCGAACCACCGGTGGTTCTTGATGTCATTCACGCCATTCTTGAGGTTGCCAAAGCGCTTGGTCAGGTCGACTTGCAGCAGGTTCCTCAGCAGGTCCTTCAGGTCTGATGTGAAGTGCGATGGGAAGCGGACCTGCAAGTGAAGGAAATGCAGGGCTCAATCTTGACACAGCAGTTGGGGGGCCTGCATGCTAGCTCAGTGAAAAAGAAACTGCAGTATGATAACAAAGATGCAGCAGCACATATTTATAAAGATACTATGCTCTGATGCTTGCGAATCACCTTCGTGGATTAATTTTTTTCCCTTCAACCAAGACTTCCATAAATTTGTCTTTCAACAATGAAACAAAATTTGTCTGTAGTAAGCTGCAATACAAGAATAGAAAAAAAAAAGTGCAAAATGTGAGTGCAGCTGCTGAGGTATTTGAATCACACGCAATTGCACGTGGAACAGGCAGTGCCAAATGGTGGCGGTGCTTAACCTCGGCACCGGCGGTACACCTCTGCTACTCCCAGCATCCCCTGCTCCTCTGCTTTCCTCATGCTTCTTCCTACTTACCTCCCCAAATTCCCTCTGTATGATCCTCTCCCGCTTTACCCCCCTTCAACCTTCAACTTTACAAAGGCCCCATGGAATACCGGTAATACATGCCTCTAAAGAGAGACGCATATATTTTTCCGCTGTACCCTCCTGCATCACTTTCCCCCTTGCCATCTATTCAATATCGCCATATGTTTATGTTTCATTTTCCGCTGTGCTCCTCATTTGCTCTGCTGGTTACAATGCCAATGACTCTGCTGACCCCCAACCAAGGAACAAGCGCCTAAGAGCCGCACCCTAAAAAAAAAAAAAGAAACAAGAGAAACCGCTACAGGTCACAACCCTCCGTCATGTTCTGGCAATCACACCCATCCACATATTGAAAGGTGAAAGCTTTGTGTCACTCCTGCTGCACTAAGGATGATAAAAAAGCCAAAAGCAGAACATGTACTGTAGCAAAAGCAAGCTTTCCCCAATGCCAATAAGCACAGCTGTGATCAGCGGTAACAGCTAAACTTTGATCACGAAGAAGCACTTTGTCGACAATTAAACCACTATTTGTTTGTAAGTCCACCCACGGCCTGGGCTGTAATGCCTGCCATACAATTCTTAAGTGCACCTCTGCCAATGACAACCTTCAACTTTACAAAGGCCCCACGGACTACTGGTAATACATGCCTCTAAAGAGCGATGCATATATATATTTTTTTCAATATGTACCTTTTTACACACTAGGAATAGTATTACATACTCTAGCAAGAAAACAAACTTCAGAAAAAAACATGAGCAAGGCACAAGCCCAACAATAAGCATGAAGGCTGTACCCAACGTATTTGCGCGCTGTTAAGCAGTGGCTTAACAACTCACAAGTATAGCACTTCATTTGAGCTTGTAGACATTCATGTTCATTAAGGGTGTGCAGACATCAAACTTTTCAAATACAAATCCAATATCATATTATGCAGGGCAGCTGAACTTCATCACAAAACCAATGCCATATGTTGGATCATTGAACACTGCTGAAAAATGGGCTCAGAGCCCTGTTCATGAGAATTTTGTCCTAGTCGTAAAGACCCCACCTCGCCCCCGCAAAAAAAATGTTTCATTTTGAAGTTGCAGAATTGAGCTACCAACAATAAGAAATTATACTATGCCCTGAGAAAAACAGCATACAAAACATAAAATGCTGTCATGTCAAAGACAAAGCTTCCGTATAACCAAGTAAAATGCATTCTGTTCGGGCACCCAATATCTCTGGCCAATAAGGGGGCTCATTCGGATGCTACTCAGACAGTTGGTATAGCTACCCGAGCTCTGCCACATTGACATGTCTCAAATAAAGTGCAGTGCACAAGTATGTGTACCAATATACGGCTTCTCAAGTCAGAGGCTCCATACCCACTACACACAAAATGCACCTGTTAACTGTTGCTACAATCACTCAAAATATTTCATGGAGCATAGTGGCAATGATACCAGCACTATGGTTAACAGCCATTTGAAGAGTTCAGCATGACCAGCACTGTAGGTCGGAGCAAGATGAGAGTAGCCGACTTTCATATAACTGCTACATATTCCTGGTCAAGGCAACAGTGGTGCTGCTGTCTTTAGAGGACCAATTTATATCAGCTTTCACTTTCCTCAGCGTGTCGCCAACACAAGTGCCACAAGCACACAGTTCTACGGCATATGACTGCAAGAGTTCCTGTCAGAGGTTTCCCTCAAAACAGCAATATCCAACGACATTCCAAAGTTCCATATCTCGCAGCTTACCTGCTCACAGGTGACACACAAGGTATGGCGGACACCATACATTGCAGCAGCACACCTTGTGCACTCTGCATCAATCCCAGCATTCTCAGCGAAGCATTTCTAAATATCCTTGAAGCCATGCACCTCCACTTCGTAGGCAGCTCACCACAATTGTGTATGTCTTCCACAACAATAGTGGTAGATGCTTTACAAATTCGAATGCAGAGTCACTTGTCTTCCCACCACTACACAACCAACAGGATGCCACCACCATCATCATCATCCTGACTACACCCACCGCAAGGCAAAGGCTTCTCCCATGTCTCTCCAATTAACCCTGTCCTTTGCCAGCTGCGGCCACCATATCCCCGCAAACTTCTTAATCTCATCCACCCACCTAATTTTCTGCTGCTCCCCGCTACGCTTGCCTTCTCTTGGAATCCACTGCGTCATCCTTAAGGACCAGCGGTTACCTTGTCTTCACATTACCCAAGCCCATTTCTTCCTCTTCATTCCGACTAGGATGTCATTAACCCGCATTTGTTCCCTCACCCACTCTGCTCGCTTCTGGTCTCTTAACGTTGCACCTATCATTTTTCTAGCTGGCTGCATTGTCCTTAACTTAAGCTGAATACTTTTCGTTAGCCTCCACGTTTCTGCCCCATAGGTGAG
>JARKHS020023572.1:0-175710 GCA_030143305.2 Amblyomma americanum | reverse complement strand
AATTTCGCCAGAGTTGCGGGTTGGCTAATTGGTGCACGTTTGTCATTTGTCGCAGGCGCTAACAGAACACGGACAAAGAAGGAACAGACAATGCGGGCGCTACCAATTTCGCCAGAGTGGCAGGTTTGGGGTAACTGGTGCACGTTTGTCGTTTTTCGCAAGAGCTAGCAGAACATGGACAAAGAAGGAACAGACAGGGCGGGCGCTACCAATTTCGCAAGAGTGGCGTGTTGGGCTAATTGGTGCACGTTTGTCATTTTTCGCAAGCGCTAATAGAACACGGACAAAGAAGAAACAGACAATGCGGGCGCTACCAATTTCGCCAGAGTGGCGAGTTAATCTAATTGGTGCACGTTTTTCATTTTTCGCAAGCGCTAAAAGAACAAAACGAAGGAACAGACAGGGCGGGCGCTACCAATTTCGCAATATTGGCGGGTAGGGCTAATTGGTGTACGTTTGTCGTTTTTCGCAAGCGCCAACAGAACACGGAAAAAGAAGGAACACACAGGGCGGGCGATACCAATTTCGCCAGAGTGGCGGGTTGGGGTAATTGGTGCACGTTTGTAGTTTTTCGCAAAAGCTAACAGAACACGGACAAAGAAGGAACAGACAATGCGGGCGCTACAAATTTCGCCATAGTGGCGGGTTGGGCTAATCGGTGCACGTTTGTCCATTTCCGGAAGCGCTAACAGAACACGGACAAAGAAGGAGCACACAATGCGGGCGCTACTAATTTCCCCAGAGTGGCGAGTTGGGCTAATTGGCGCACGTTTGTCATTTTTCGCAAGCGCTAACAGAAAACGGACAAAGAAGGAACACACAATGCGGGCGCTACCAATTTCGCCAGAGTGGCGAGTTGGGCTAATTGGTGCACGTTTGTCATTTTTCGCAAGCGCTAACAGAACACGGACAAAGAAGGAACATACAATGCGGGCGCTACCAATTTCGGAAGAGTGGCGAGTTAGGCTAATTGGTGAACGTTTGTCATTTTTCGCAAGCGCTAAGAGAACACGGACAAAGAAGGAACAGAAAATGTGGGCGCGTCCAATTTCGCCACAGTGGCGGGTTGGGCTAATTGGTGCACGTTTATTTTTTGCAAGCGCTAACAGAACACGGAGAAAGAAGGAACAGACAATGCGGGCGCTACCAGTTTCTCCAGTGTGGCGAGTTGGGCTAACTGGTGCACGTTTGTCATTTTTTGCAAGCGCTAACAGATCACAGACAAAGAAGGAACAGAAAATGCGGGCGCTACCAATTTTGCCAGAGTGGCGAGTTGTGCTAATTGGTGCACGTTCGTCATTTTTCGCAAGCGCTAACAGAACACAGACATAGAAGGAACAGACAATGCGGGCGCTACAATTTCGCCAGAGTGGCTGGTTGGGCTAATTGGTGCGCGTTTGCCATTTTTCGCAAGCGCTAACAGAACACGGACAAACAAGGAACAGACAATGCGGGCGCTACAAAGTTCTCAAGAGTGGCGGGTCGGGCTAATTGGGGCACGTTTGTCATTTTTCGCAAGCGCTAACAGAATACAGAGAAAGAAGGAACAGACAATGCGGGAGCTAACAATTTCGCCAGAGTGGCGCGTTGGGCTAATTGGTGCACGTTTGCATTTTTCGCTAGCGCTAACTGAACACGGACAAAGAAGGAACAGACAGGGCGGGCGCTACGAAGTTCGCAGGAGTGGCGAGTCGCGCTATTTGGTGCTCGCTTGTCATTTTTCGCAAGCGCTAACAGAACACGGACAAAGAAGGAACAGACCGGGCGGGCGATACCAATTTCGCCAGAGTGGCGGGTTGGGCTAATTGGTGCACGTTTGTCATTTTTTGCAAGCGCTAACAGACCAGGGACAAAGAAAGATCACACAATGCGGGCGCTACCAATTTCGCCAGAGTGGCGAGTTGGGCTAATTGGTGCACGTTTGCATTTTTCGCAAGCGCTACTGAACACGGACAAAGATCGAACAGACAATGCGGGCGCTACCAATTTCGCCAGAGTGACGGATAGGCTTATTGGTGCACGTTTGTCATTTTTTGCAAGCGCTAACAGAACACGGACAAAGAAGGAACAGACAGGGCGGGCGATACCAATTTCGCAAGAGTTGCGGGTTGGGCTAATTGGTGCACGTTTGTCATTTGTCGCAGGCGCTAATAGAACACGGACAAAGAAGTAACAGACAATGCGGGCGCTACCAATTTCGCCAGAGTGGCAGGTTTGGGGTAACTGGTGCACGTTTTTCGTTTTTCGCAAGAGCTAGCAGAACATGGACAAAGAAGGAACAGACAGGGCGGGCGCTACCAATTTCGCAAGAGTGGCGTGTTGGGCTAATTGGTGCACGTTTGTCATTTTTCGCAAGCGCTAATAGAACACGGACAAAGAAGAAACAGACAATGCGGGCGCTACCAATTTCGCCAGAGTGGCGAGTTAATCTAATTGGTGCACGTTTTTCATTTTTCGCAAGCGCTAAAAGAACAAAACGAAGGAACAGACAGGGCGGGCGCTACCAATTTCGCAATATTGGCGGGTAGGGCTAATTGGTGTACGTTTGTCGTTTTTCGCAAGCGCCAACAGAACACGGAAAAAGAAGGAACACACAGGGCGGGCGATACCAATTTCGCCAGAGTGGCGGGTTGGGGTAATTGGTGCACGTTTGTAGTTTTTCGCAAAAGCTAACAGAACACGGACAAAGAAGGAACAGACAATGCGGGCGCTACCAATTTCGCCAGAGTGGCGAGTTAAGCTAATTGGTGCACGTTTTTCATTTTTCGCAAGCGCTAACAGAACACGGACAAAGAAGGAACAGACAATGCGGGCGCTACAAATTTCGCCATAGTGGCGGGTTGGGCTAATCGGTGCACGTTTGTCCATTTCCGGAAGCGCTAACAGAACACGGACAAAGAAGGAGCACACAATGCGGGCGCTACTAATTTCCCCAGAGTGGCGAGTTGGGCTAATTGGCGCACGTTTGTCATTTTTCGCAAGCGCTAACAGAACACGGACAAACAAGGAACCGACAATGCGGGCGCTACCAATTTCGCCAGGGTAGCGGATGGGCTTATAGGTGCATTTTTGTCATTTTTCGCAAGCGTAACAGAACACGGACAAAGAAGGAACAGACAATGCGAGCGCTACCAATTTCGCTAGAGTGGCGAGTTAAGCTAAATGGTGCACGTTTGTCATTTTTCGCAAGGGCTAAGAGAAAACGGACAAAGAAGGGACACACGATGCGGGCGCTACCAATTTCGCCAGAGTGACGAGGTGGGCTAATTGGTGCACGTTTGTCATTTTTCGCAAGCTCTAACAGAACACGGACAAAGAAGGAACATACAATGCGGGCGCTACCGATTTCGACAGAGTGGCGAGTTGGGCTAATTGGTGCACGCTTGTCATTTTTCGCAAGCGCTAAGAGAACACGGACAAAGAAGGAACAGACAATGCGGGCGCCGCCAATTTCGCCAGAGTTGCATGTTGGGCTAATTGGTGCACGTTTGTCATTTTTCGCAAGCGCTAACAGAACACGTACAAAGAAGGAACAGACAATGCGGGCGCTACCAATTTCGCCACAGTGGCGGGTTGAGCTAATTGGTGCACGTTTATTTTTTGCAAGCGCTAACAGAACACGGACAAAGAAGGAACAGACTATGCGGGCGCTACCAGTTTCGCCAGTGTGGCGAGTTGGGCTAACTGGTGCACGTTTGTCATTTTTCGCAAGCGCTAAAAGATCACAGACAAAGAAGGAACAGAAAATGCGGGCGCTACCAATTTCGCCAGAGTGGCGAGTTGTGCTAATTGGTGCACGTTCGTCATTTTTTCGCAAGCGCTAACAGAACACAGACATAGAAGGAAAAGACAATGCGGACGATACCAATTTCGCCAGAGTGGCGGGTTGGGCTAATCGGTGCACGTTTGTCATTTTTTGCAAGCGCTAATAGAACACGGACAAAGAAGGAACAGACAATGCGGGCGCTACCGATTTCGCCAGAGTGGCGAGTTAAGCTAATTGGTGCACGTTTTTCATTTTTCGCAAGCGCTAACAGAACACGGACAAAGAAGGAACAGACCGGGCGGGCGCTACGAAGTTCGAAAGAGTGGCGGGTCGGGCTAATTGGTGCACGTTTGTCATTTTTCGCAAGCGCTAGCAGAGCACAAAGAAGGAACAGGCAGGGCGGGCGCTACCAATTTCGCAATAGTGGCGGGTAGGGCTAATTGGTGTACGTTTGTCATTTTTCGCAAGCGCTAACAGAACACGGACAAAGAAGGAACAGACAGGGCGGGCGCTACCAATTTCGCCAGAGTGGCGGGTTGGGCTAATTGGTGCACGTTTGCATTTTTCGCAAGCGCTAACTGAACACGGACAAAGAAGGAACAGACAATGCGGGCGCTACCAATTTCGCCAGAGTGGCGAGTGCGCTAATTGGTGCACGTTTGTTATTTTTCGCAAGCGCTAACAGAACACGGACAAAGAAGGAACAGACAGGGCGGGCGATACAAATTTCGCCAGAGTGGCGGGTTGGGCTAATTGGTGCACGTTTGTCATTTTTCGCAAGCGCTAACAGACCAGGGACAAAGAAGGAAAAGACAGGGCGGGCGATACCAATTTCGCCAGAGTGGCGGGTTGGGCTAATTGGTGCACGTTTGTCATTTTTCGCAAGCGCTAACAGAACACGGACAAAGAAGGAACAGACAGGGCGGACGCTACCAATTTCGCAAGAGTGGCGGGTTGGGCTAATTGGTGCACGTTTGTCATCCTTCGCAAGCGCTAACAGAACACGGACAAAGAAGAAGGAACAGACAGGGCGGGGGATACCAATTTCGCTAGAGTTGCGGGTTGGGCTAATTGGTGCATGTTTGTCATTTTTCGCAAGCGCTAACAGAACACAAAGAAGGAACAGACAGGGCGGGCGCTAACAATTTCGCAATAGTGGCGGGTAGAGCTAATTGGTGTACGTTTGTCATTTTTCGCAAGCGCTAACAGGACACGGACAAAGAAGGAACAGACAGGGCGGGCGATACCAATTTCGCCAGAGTGGCGGGTTGGGCTAATCGGTGCACGTTTGTCATTTTTCGGAAGCGCTAACAGAACGCGGACAATGAAGGAACAGACAATGCGGGCACTACCAATTTCGCCAGAGTGGCGAATTGGGCTAATCGGTGCACGTTTGTCATTTTTCGCAAGTGCTAACAGAACACGGACAAAGAAGGAACACACAATGCGGGCGCTATCTACTTCGTCAGAGTGGCGAGTTGGGCTAATTGGTGCACGTTTGTCATTTTTCGCAAGCGCTAACAGAACACGGACAAACAAGGAACAGACAATGCGGGCGCTACGAAGTTCGCAGGAGTGGCGGGTCGGGCTAATTGGGGCACGTTTGTCATTTTTCGCAAGCGCTAACAGAACACGGACAAAGAAGGAACAGACAGGGCGGGCGCTACCAATTTCGCCAGAGTGGCGGGTTGGGCTAATTGGTGCACGTTTGTCATTTTTCGCAAGCGCTAACAGAACACGGACAAAGAACGAACAGACAATGCGGGCGCTACCAATTTCGCCAGAGTGGCGGATAGGCTTATTGGTGCACGTTTGTCATTTTTCGCAAGCGCTAACAGAACACGGACAAAGAAGGAACAGACAGGGCGGGCGCTACCAATTTCGCCAGAGTGGCGAGTTGGCTAATTGGTGCACGTTTGTCATTTTTCGCAAGCGCTAACAGAACACGGACAAAGAAGGAACAGACAATGCGGGCGCTACCAATTTCGCCAGAGTGGCGAGGTTTGGGGTAACTGGTGCACGTTTGTCGTTTTTCGCAAGAGCTAGCAGAACATGGACAAAGAAGGAACAGACAGGGCGGGCGCTACCAATTTCGCAAGAGTGGCGTGTTGGGCTAATTGGTGCACGTTTGTCATTTTTCGCAAGCGCTAATAGAACACGGACAAAGAAGGAACAGACAATGCGGGCGCTACCAATTTCGCCAGAGTGGCGAGTTAATCTAATTGGTGCACGTTTTTCATTTTTCGCAAGCGCTAAAAGAACAAAACGAAGGAACAGACAGGGCGGGCGCTACCAATTTCGCAATATTGGCGGGTAGGGCTAATTGGTGTACGTTTGTCGTTTTTCGCAAGCGCCAACAGAACACGGAAAAAGAAGGAACACACAGGGCGGGCGATACCAATTTCGCCAGAGTGGCGGGTTGGGGTAATTGGTGCACGTTTGTAGTTTTTCGCAAAAGCTAACAGAACACGGACAAAGAAGGAACAGACAATGCGGGCGCTACAAATTTCGCCATAGTGGCGGGTTGGGCTAATCGGTGCACGTTTGTCCATTTCCGGAAGCGCTAACAGAACACGGACAAAGAAGGAGCACACAATGCGGGCGCTACTAATTTCCCCAGAGTGGCGAGTTGGGCTAATTGGCGCACGTTTGTCATTTTTCGCAAGCGCTAACAGAAAACGGACAAAGAAGGAACACACAATGCGGGCGCTACCAATTTCGCCAGAGTGGCGAGTTGGGCTAATTGGTGCACGTTTGTCATTTTTCGCAAGCGCTAACAGAACACGGACAAAGAAGGAACATACAATGCGGGCGCTACCAATTTCGGAAGAGTGGCGAGTTAGGCTAATTGGTGAACGTTTGTCATTTTTCGCAAGCGCTAAGAGAACACGGACAAAGAAGGAACAGAAAATGTGGGCGCGTCCAATTTCGCCACAGTGGCGGGTTGGGCTAATTGGTGCACGTTTATTTTTTGCAAGCGCTAACAGAACACGGAGAAAGAAGGAACAGACAATGCGGGCGCTACCAGTTTCTCCAGTGTGGCGAGTTGGGCTAACTGGTGCACGTTTGTCATTTTTTGCAAGCGCTAACAGATCACAGACAAAGAAGGAACAGAAAATGCGGGCGCTACCAATTTTGCCAGAGTGGCGAGTTGTGCTAATTGGTGCACGTTCGTCATTTTTCGCAAGCGCTAACAGAACACAGACATAGAAGGAACAGACAATGCGGGCGCTACAATTTCGCCAGAGTGGCTGGTTGGGCTAATTGGTGCGCGTTTGCCATTTTTCGCAAGCGCTAACAGAACACGGACAAACAAGGAACAGACAATGCGGGCGCTACAAAGTTCTCAAGAGTGGCGGGTCGGGCTAATTGGGGCACGTTTGTCATTTTTCGCAAGCGCTAACAGAATACAGAGAAAGAAGGAACAGACAATGCGGGAGCTAACAATTTCGCCAGAGTGGCGCGTTGGGCTAATTGGTGCACGTTTGCATTTTTCGCTAGCGCTAACTGAACACGGACAAAGAAGGAACAGACAGGGCGGGCGCTACGAAGTTCGCAGGAGTGGCGAGTCGCGCTATTTGGTGCTCGCTTGTCATTTTTCGCAAGCGCTAACAGAACACGGACAAAGAAGGAACAGACCGGGCGGGCGATACCAATTTCGCCAGAGTGGCGGGTTGGGCTAATTGGTGCACGTTTGTCATTTTTTGCAAGCGCTAACAGACCAGGGACAAAGAAAGATCACACAATGCGGGCGCTACCAATTTCGCCAGAGTGGCGAGTTGGGCTAATTGGTGCACGTTTGCATTTTTCGCAAGCGCTACTGAACACGGACAAAGATCGAACAGACAATGCGGGCGCTACCAATTTCGCCAGAGTGACGGATAGGCTTATTGGTGCACGTTTGTCATTTTTTGCAAGCGCTAACAGAACACGGACAAAGAAGGAACAGACAGGGCGGGCGATACCAATTTCGCAAGAGTTGCGGGTTGGGCTAATTGGTGCACGTTTGTCATTTGTCGCAGGCGCTAATAGAACACGGACAAAGAAGTAACAGACAATGCGGGCGCTACCAATTTCGCCAGAGTGGCAGGTTTGGGGTAACTGGTGCACGTTTTTCGTTTTTCGCAAGAGCTAGCAGAACATGGACAAAGAAGGAACAGACAGGGCGGGCGCTACCAATTTCGCAAGAGTGGCGTGTTGGGCTAATTGGTGCACGTTTGTCATTTTTCGCAAGCGCTAATAGAACACGGACAAAGAAGAAACAGACAATGCGGGCGCTACCAATTTCGCCAGAGTGGCGAGTTAATCTAATTGGTGCACGTTTTTCATTTTTCGCAAGCGCTAAAAGAACAAAACGAAGGAACAGACAGGGCGGGCGCTACCAATTTCGCAATATTGGCGGGTAGGGCTAATTGGTGTACGTTTGTCGTTTTTCGCAAGCGCCAACAGAACACGGAAAAAGAAGGAACACACAGGGCGGGCGATACCAATTTCGCCAGAGTGGCGGGTTGGGGTAATTGGTGCACGTTTGTAGTTTTTCGCAAAAGCTAACAGAACACGGACAAAGAAGGAACAGACAATGCGGGCGCTACCAATTTCGCCAGAGTGGCGAGTTAAGCTACTTGGTGCACGTTTTTCATTTTTCGCAAGCGCTAACAGAACACGGACAAAGAAGGAACAGACAATGCGGGCGCTACAAATTTCGCCATAGTGGCGGGTTGGGCTAATCGGTGCACGTTTGTCCATTTCCGGAAGCGCTAACAGAACACGGACAAAGAAGGAGCACACAATGCGGGCGCTACTAATTTCCCCAGAGTGGCGAGTTGGGCTAATTGGCGCACGTTTGTCATTTTTCGCAAGCGCTAACAGAACACGGACAAACAAGGAACCGACAATGCGGGCGCTACCAATTTCGCCAGGGTAGCGGATGGGCTTATAGGTGCATTTTTGTCATTTTTCGCAAGCGTAACAGAACACGGACAAAGAAGGAACAGACAATGCGAGCGCTACCAATTTCGCTAGAGTGGCGAGTTAAGCTAAATGGTGCACGTTTGTCATTTTTCGCAAGGGCTAAGAGAAAACGGACAAAGAAGGGACACACGATGCGGGCGCTACCAATTTCGCCAGAGTGACGAGGTGGGCTAATTGGTGCACGTTTGTCATTTTTCGCAAGCTCTAACAGAACACGGACAAAGAAGGAACATACAATGCGGGTGCTACCGATTTCGACAGAGTGGCGAGTTGGGCTAATTGGTGCACGCTTGTCATTTTTCGCAAGCGCTAAGAGAACACGGACAAAGAAGGAACAGACAATGCGGGCGCCGCCAATTTCGCCAGAGTTGCATGTTGGGCTAATTGGTGCACGTTTGTCATTTTTCGCAAGCGCTAACAGAACACGTACAAAGAAGGAACAGACAATGCGGGCGCTACCAATTTCGCCACAGTGGCGGGTTGAGCTAATTGGTGCACGTTTATTTTTTGCAAGCGCTAACAGAACACGGACAAAGAAGGAACAGACTATGCGGGCGCTACCAGTTTCGCCAGTGTGGCGAGTTGGGCTAACTGGTGCACGTTTGTCATTTTTCGCAAGCGCTAAAAGATCACAGACAAAGAAGGAACAGAAAATGCGGGCGCTACCAATTTCGCCAGAGTGGCGAGTTGTGCTAATTGGTGCACGTTCGTCATTTTTTCGCAAGCGCTAACAGAACACAGACATAGAAGGAAAAGACAATGCGGACGATACCAATTTCGCCAGAGTGGCGGGTTGGGCTAATCGGTGCACGTTTGTCATTTTTTGCAAGCGCTAATAGAACACGGACAAAGAAGGAACAGACAATGCGGGCGCTACCGATTTCGCCAGAGTGGCGAGTTAAGCTAATTGGTGCACGTTTTTCATTTTTCGCAAGCGCTAACAGAACACGGACAAAGAAGGAACAGACCGGGCGGGCGCTACGAAGTTCGCAAGAGTGGCGGGTCGGGCTAATTGGTGCACGTTTGTCATTTTTCGCAAGCGCTAGCAGAACGCGGACAAAGAAGGAACAGGCAGGGCGGGCGCTACCAATTTCGCAATAGTGGCGGGTAGGGCTAATTGGTGTACGTTTGTCATTTTTCGCAAGCGCTAACAGAACACGGACAAAGAAGGAACAGACAGGGCGGGCGCTACCAATTTCGCCAGAGTGGCGGGTTGGGCTAATTGGTGCACGTTTGCATTTTTCGCAAGCGCTAACTGAACACGGACAAAGAAGGAACAGACAATGCGGGCGCTACCAATTTCGCCAGAGTGGCGAGTGCGCTAATTGGTGCACGTTTGTCATTTTTCGCAAGCGCTAACAGAACACGGACAAAGAAGGAACAGACAGGGCGGGCGATACCAATTTCGCCAGAGTGGCGGGTTGGGCTAATTGGTGCACGTTTGTCATTTTTCGCAAGCGCTAACAGACCAGGGACAAAGAAGGAAAAGACAGGGCGGGCGATACCAATTTCGCCAGAGTGGCGGGTTGGGCTAATTGGTGCACGTTTGTCATTTTTCGCAAGCGCTAACAGAACACGGACAAAGAAGGAACAGACAGGGCGGACGCTACCAATTTCGCAAGAGTGGCGGGTTGGGCTAATTGGTGCACGTTTGTCATCCTTCGCAAGCGCTAACAGAACACGGACAAAGAAGAAGGAACAGACAGGGCGGGGGATACCAATTTCGCTAGAGTTGCGGGTTGGGCTAATTGGTGCATGTTTGTCATTTTTCGCAAGCGCTAACAGAACACAAAGAAGGAACAGACAGGGCGGGCGCTAACAATTTCGCAATAGTGGCGGGTAGAGCTAATTGGTGTACGTTTGTCATTTTTCGCAAGCGCTAACAGGACACGGACAAAGAAGGAACAGACAGGGCGGGCGATACCAATTTCGCCAGAGTGGCGGGTTGGGCTAATCGGTGCACGTTTGTCATTTTTCGGAAGCGCTAACAGAACGCGGACAATGAAGGAACAGACAATGCGGGCACTACCAATTTCGCCAGAGTGGCGAATTGGGCTAATCGGTGCACGTTTGTCATTTTTCGCAAGTGCTAACAGAACACGGACAAAGAAGGAACACACAATGCGGGCGCTATCTACTTCGCCAGAGTGGCGAGTTGGGCTAATTGGTGCACGTTTGTCATTTTTCGCAAGCGCTAACAGAACACGGACAAACAAGGAACAGACAATGCGGGCGCTACGAAGTTCGCAGGAGTGGCGGGTCGGGCTAATTGGGGCACGTTTGTTATTTTTCGCAAGCGCTAACAGAACACAGAGACAGAAAGATCACACAATGCGGGCGCTACCAATTTCGCCAGAGTGGCGGGTTGGGCTCATTGGTGCACGTTTGCATTTTTCGCAAGCGCTACTGAACACGGACAAAGATCGAACAGACAATGCGGGCGCTACCAATTTCGCCAGAGTGACGGATAGGCTTATTGGTGCACGTTTGTCATTTTTCGCAAGCGCTAACAGAACACGGACAAAGAAGGAACAGACAGGGCGGGCGCTACGAAGTTCGCCAGAGTGGCGAGTTGTGCTAATTGGTGCACGTTTGTCATTTTTCGCAAGCGCTAACAGAACACGGACAAAGAAGGAACACACAATGCGGGCGCTACCAATTTCGCCAGAGTGGCGAGTTGTGCTAATTGGTGCACGATTTGTCATTTTTCGCAAGCGCTAACAGAACACGGACAAAGAAGGAACAGACAGGGCGGGCGCTACCAATTTCGCAGGAGTGGCGAGTCGGGCTAATTGGTGCACGTTTGTCATTTTTCGCAAGCGCTAACAGAACACGGACAAAGAAGGAACAGACAGGGCGGGCGATACCAATTTCGTCAGAGTGGCGGGTTGGGATAATTGGTGCACGTTTGTCGTTTTTCGCAAAAGCTAACAGAACACGGACAAAGAAGGAACAGGCAATGCGGGCGCTACCAATTTCGCCAGAGTGGCGGGTTGGGCTAATTGGTGCACGTTTGTCATTTTTCTTACGCGCTAACAGAACACGGACAAAGAAGGAACAGACAATGCGGGCGCTACCAATTTCGCCTGAGTGGCGGGTTGGGCTTATCGGTGCACATTTGTCATTTTTCGGAAGCGCTAACAGAACACGGACAAAGAAGGAACAGACATTGCGGGCACTACCAATTTCGCCAGAGTGGCGAATTGGGCTAATTGGGGCACGTTTGACATTTTTCGCAAGCGCTAACAGAACACGGACAAAGAAGGAACACACAATACGGGCGCTACCAATTTCGCCAGAGTGGCGAGTTGGGCTAATTGGTGCACGTTTGTCATTTTTCGCAAGCGCTAACAGAACACGGACAAACAAGGAACAGACAATGCGGGCGCTACCAATTTTTCCAGAGTGGCGAGTCGTGCTAATTGGATTGGTGCACGTCCGTCATTTTTCGCAAGCGCTAACAGAACACAGACACTGAAGGAACAGACAATGCGGGCGCTACCAATTTCGCCAGAGTGGCGGGTTGGGCTAATCGGTGCACGTTTGTCATTTTTCGCAAGCGCTAACAGAACATGGACAAAGAAGGAGCAGACAATGCGGGCGCTGTCATTTTCGCCAGAGTGACGAGTTGGGCTAGTTGGTGCACGTTTGACATTTTTTGCAAGCTCTAACAGAACACGGACCAACAAGGAACAGGCAATGCGGGCGCTACGAAGTTCTCAGGAGTGGCGGGTCGGGCTAATTGTGGCACGTTTGTCATTTTTCGCAAGCGCTAACAGAACACAGAGAAAGAAGGAACAGACAATGCGGGCGCTACTAATTTCGCCAGAGTGCCGCGTTGGGCTAATTGGTGCACGTTTGCATTTTTCCCAAGCGCTAACTGAACACGGACAAAGAAGGAACAGACAGGGCGGGCGCTACGAAGTTCGCAGGAGTGGCGAGTCGGGCTAATTGGTGCACGCTTGTCATTTTTCGCAAGCGCTAACAGAACACGTACAAAGAAGGAACAGGCAGGGCGGGCGATACCAATTTCGCCAGAGTGGCGGGTTGGGCTAACTGGTGCACGTTTGTCATTTTTCGCAAGCGCTAACAGACCAGGGACAAAGAAGGAACAGACAGGGCGGGCGATACCAATTTCGCCAGAGTGGCGGGTTGGGCTAATTGGTGCACGTTTGTCATTTTTCGCAAGCGCTAACAGAACACGGACAAAGAAGGAACAGACAGGGCGGACGCTACCAATTTCGCAAGAGTGGCGGGTTGGGCTAATTGGTGCACGTTTGTTATTCTTCGCAAGCGCTAACAGAACACGGACAATGAAGAAGGAACAGACAGGGAGGGCGATACCAATTTCGCTAGAGTTGCGGGTTGGGCTAATTGGTGCATGTTTGTCATTTTTCGCAAGCGCTAACAGAACACAAAGAAGGAACAGACAGGGCGGGCGCTACCAATTTCGCAATAGTGGCGGGTAGAGCTAATTGGTGTACGTTTGTCATTTTTCGCAAGCGCTAACAGAACACGGACAAAGAAGGAACAGACAGGGCGGGCGATACCAATTTCGCAAGAGTGGCGGGTTGGGCTAATCGGTGCACGTTTGTCATTTTTCGGAAGCGCTAACAGAACACGGACAATGAAGGAACAGACAATGCGGACACTACCAATTTCGCCAGAGTGGCGAATTGGGCTAATTGGTGCACGTTTGTCATTTTTCGCAAGCGCTAACAGAACACGGACAAAGAAGGAACACACAATGCGGGCGCTATCTATTTCGCCAGAGTGGCGAGTTGGGCTAATTGGTGCACGTTTGTTATTTTTCGCAAGCGCTAACAGAACACGGACAAACAAGGAACAGACAATGCGGGCGCTACGAAGTTCGCAGGAGTGGCGGGTCGGGCTAATTGGGGCACGTTTGTTATTTTTCGCAAGCGCTAACAGAACACAGAGAAAGAAAGATCACACAATGCGGGCGCTACCAATTTCGCCAGAGTGGCGGGTTGGGCTAATTGGTGCACGTTTGCATTTTTCGCAAGCGCTACTGAACACGGACAAAGATCGAACAGACAATGCGGGCGCTACCAATTTCGCCAGAGTGACGGATAGGCTTATTGGTGCACGTTTGTCATTTTTCGCAAGCGCTAACAGAACACGGACAAAGAAGGAACAGACAGGACGGGCGCTACGAAGTTCGCCAGAGTGGCGAGTTGTGCTAATTGGTGCACGTTTGTCTATTTTCGCAAGCGCTAGCAGAACACGGACAAAGAACGAACATACAATGCGGGCGCTACCGATTTCGACAGAGTGGCGAGTTGGGCTAATTGGTGCACGTTTGTCATTTTTCGCAAGCGCTAAGAGAACACGGACAAAGAAGGAACAGACAGGGCGGGCGATACCAATTTCGCCAGAGTGGCAGGTTTGGGGTAATTGGTGCACGTTTGTCGTTTTTCGCAAGAGCTAGCAGAACACGGACAAAGAAGGAACAGACAGGGCGGGCGCTACCAATTTCGTAAGAGTGGCGGGTTGGGCTAATTGGTGCACGTTTGTCATTTTTCGCAGGCGCTAATAGAACACGGACAAAGAAGGAACAGACAATGCGGGCGCTACCAATTTCGCCAGAGTGGCGAGTCGTGCTAATTGGATTGGTGCACGTCCGTCATTTTTCGCAAGCGCTAACAGAACACAGACACTGAAGGAACAGACAATGCGGGCGCTACCAATTTCGCCAGAGTGGCGGGTTGGGCTAATCGGTGCACGTTTGTCATTTTTCGCAAGCGCTAACAGAACATGGACAAAGAAGGAGCAGACAATGCGGGCGCTGTCATTTTCGCCAGAGTGACGAGTTGGGCTAGTTGGTGCACGTTTGACATTTTTTGCAAGCTCTAACAGAACACGGACCAACAAGGAACAGGCAATGCGGGCGCTACGAAGTTCTCAGGAGTGGCGGGTCGGGCTAATTGTGGCACGTTTGTCATTTTTCGCAAGCGCTAACAGAACACAGAGAAAGAAGGAACAGACAATGCGGGCGCTACTAATTTCGCCAGAGTGCCGCGTTGGGCTAATTGGTGCACGTTTGCATTTTTCGCAAGCGCTAACTGAACACGGACAAAGAAGGAACAGACAGGGCGGGCGCTACGAAGTTCGCAGGAGTGGCGAGTCGGGCTAATTGGTGCACGCTTGTCATTTTTCGCAAGCGCTAACAGAACACGTACAAAGAAGGAACAGGCAGGGCGGGCGATACCAATTTCGCCAGAGTGGCGGGTTGGGCTAACTGGTGCACGTTTGTCATTTTTCGCAAGCGCTAACAGACCAGGGACAAAGAAGGAACAGACAGGGCGGGCGATACCAATTTCGCCAGAGTGGCGGGTTGGGCTAATTGGTGCACGTTTGTCATTTTTCGCAAGCGCTAACAGAACACGGACAAAGAAGGAACAGACAGGGCGGACGCTACCAATTTCGCAAGAGTGGCGGGTTGGGCTAATTGGTGCACGTTTGTTATTCTTCGCAAGCGCTAACAGAACACGGACAATGAAGAAGGAACAGACAGGGCGGGCGATACCAATTTCGCTAGAGTTGCGGGTTGGGCTAATTGGTGCATGTTTGTCATTTTTCGCAAGCGCTAACAGAACACAAAGAAGGAACAGACAGGGCGGGCGCTACCAATTTCGCAATAGTGGCGGGTAGAGCTAATTGGTGTACGTTTGTCATTTTTCGCAAGCGCTAACAGAACACGGACAAAGAAGGAACAGACAGGGCGGGCGATACCAATTTCGCCAGAGTGGCGGGTTGGGCTAATCGGTGCACGTTTGTCATTTTTCGGAAGCGCTAACAGAACACGGACAATGAAGGAACAGACAATGCGGACACTACCAATTTCGCCAGAGTGGCGAATTGGGCTAATTTGTGCACGTTTGTCATTTTTCGCAAGCGCTAACAGAACACGGACAAAGAAGGAACACACAATGCGGGCGCTATCTATTTCGCCAGAGTGGCGAGTTGGGCTAATTGGTGCACGTTTGTTATTTTTCGCAAGCGCTAACAGAACACGGACAAACAAGGAACAGACAATGCGGGCGCTACGAAGTTCGCAGGAGTGGCGGGTCGGGCTAATTGGGGCACGTTTGTTATTTTTCGCAAGCGCTAACAGAACACAGAGAAAGAAAGATCACACAATGCGGGCGCTACCAATTTCGCCAGAGTGGCGGGTTGGGCTAATTGGTGCACGTTTGCATTTTTCGCAAGCGCTACTGAACACGGACAAAGATCGAACAGACAATGCGGGCGCTACCAATTTCGCCAGAGTGACGGATAGGCTTATTGGTGCACGTTTGTCATTTTTCGCAAGCGCTAACAGAACACGGACAAAGAAGGAACAGACAGGACGGGCGCTACGAAGTTCGCCAGAGTGGCGAGTTGTGCTAATTGGTGCACGTTTGTCATTTTTCGCAAGCGCTAGCAGAACACGGACAAAGAACGAACATACAATGCGGGCGCTACCGATTTCGACAGAGTGGCGAGTTGGGCTAATTGGTGCACGTTTGTCATTTTTCGCAAGCGCTAAGAGAACACGGACAAAGAAGGAACAGACAGGGCGGGCGATACCAATTTCGCCAGAGTGGCAGGTTTGGGGTAATTGGTGCACGTTTGTCGTTTTTCGCAAGAGCTAGCAGAACACGGACAAAGAAGGAACAGACAGGGCGGGCGCTACCAATTTCGTAAGAGTGGCGGGTTGGGCTAATTGGTGCACGTTTGTCATTTTTCGCAGGCGCTAATAGAACACGGACAAAGAAGGAACAGACAATGCGGGCGCTACCAATTTCGCCAGAGTGGCGAGTTAAGCTAATTGGTGCACATTTTTCATTTTTCGCAAGCGCTAACAGAACACAGAGAAAGAAGGAACAGACAATGCGGGCGCTACTAATTTCGCCAGAGTGCCGCGTTGGGCTAATTGGTGCACGTTTGCATTTTTCGCAAGCGCTAACTGAACACGGACAAAGAAGGAACAGACAGGGCGGGCGCTACGAAGTTCGCAGGAGTGGCGAGTCGGGCTAATTGGTGCACGCTTGTATATTTTTCGCAAGCGCTAACAGAACACGGACAAAGAAGGAACAGGCAGGGCGGGCGATACCAATTTCGCCAGAGAGGCGGGTTGGGCTAATTGGTGCACGTTTGTCATTTTTCGCAAGCGCTAACAGACCAGGGACAAAGAAGGAACAGACAGGGCGGGCGATACCAATTTCGCCAGAGTGGCGGGTTGGGCTAATTGGTGCACGTTTGTCATTTTTCGCAAGCGCTAACAGAACACGGACAAAGAAGGAACAGACAGGGCGGACGCTACCAATTTCGCAAGAGTGGCGGGTTGGGCTAATTGGTGCACGTTTGTTATTCTTCGCAAGCGCTAACAGAACACGGACAAAGATCGAACAGACAATGCGGGCGCTACCAATTTCGCCAGAGTGACGGATAGGCTTATTGGTGCACGTTTGTCATTTTTCGCAAGCGCTAACAGAACACGGACAAAGAAGGAACAGACAGGGCGAGCGATACCAATTTCGCAAGAGTTGCGGGTTGGGCTAATTGGTGCACGTTTGTCATTTGTCGCAGGCGCTAATAGAACACGGACAAAGAAGGAACAGACAATGCGGGCGCTACCAATTTCGCCAGAGTGGCAGGTTTGGGGTAACTGGTGCACGTTTGTCGTTTTTCGCAAGAGCTAGCAGAACATGGACAAAGAAGGAACAGACAGGGCGGGCGCTAACAATTTCGCAATAGTGGCGTTTAGAGCTAATTGGTGTACGTTTGTCATTTTACGCAAGCGCTAACAGGACACGGACAAAGAAGGAACAGACAGGGCGGGCGATACCAATTTCGCCAGAGTGGCGGGTTGGGCTAATCGGTGCACGTTTGTCATTTTTCGGAAGCGCTAACAGAACGCGGACAATGAAGGAACAGACAATGCGGGCACTACCAATTTCGCCAGAGTGGCGAATTGGGCTAATCGGTGCACGTTTGTCATTTTTCGCAAGTGCTAACAGAACACGGACAAAGAAGGAACACACAATGCGGGCGCTATCTACTTCGTCAGAGTGGCGAGTTGGGCTAATTGGTGCACGTTTGTCATTTTTCGCAAGCGCTAACAGAACGCGGACAAAGAACGAACATACAATGCGGGCGCTACCGATTTCGACAGAGTGGCGAGTTGGGCTAATTGGTGCACGTTTGTCATTTTTCGCAAGCGCTAAGAGAACACGGACAAAGAAGGAACAGACAGGGCGGGCGATACCAATTTCGCCAGAGTGGCAGGTTTGGGGTAATTGGTGCACGTTTGTCGTTTTTCGCAAGAGCTAGCAGAACACGGACAAAGAAGGAACAGACAGGGCGGGCGCTACCAATTTCGTAAGAGTGGCGGGTTGGGCTAATTGGTGCACGTTTGTCATTTTTCGCAGGCGCTAATAGAACACGGACAAAGAAGGAACAGACAATGCGGGCGCTACCAATTTCGCCAGAGTGGCGAGTTAGGCTAATTGGTGCACATTTTTCATTTTTCGCAAGCGCTAACAGAACACAGAGAAAGAAGGAACAGACAATGCGGGCGCTACTAATTTCGCCAGAGTGCCGCGTTGGGCTAATTGGTGCACGTTTGCATTTTTCGCAAGCGCTAACTGAACACGGACAAAGAAGGAACAGACAGGGCGGGCGCTACGAAGTTCGCAGGAGTGGCGAGTCGGGCTAATTGGTGCACGCTTGTCATTTTTCGCAAGCGCTAACAGAACACGGACAAAGAAGGAACAGGCAGGGCGGGCGATACCAATTTCGCCAGAGAGGCGGGTTGGGCTAATTGGTGCACGTTTGTCATTTTTCGCAAGCGCTAACAGACCAGGGACAAAGAAGGAACAGACAGGGCGGGCGATACCAATTTCGCCAGAGTGGCGGGTTGGGCTAATTGGTGCACGTTTGTCATTTTTCGCAAGCGCTAACAGAACACGGACAAAGATCGAACAGACAATGCGGGCGCTACCAATTTCGCCAGAGTGACGGATAGGCTTATTGGTGCACGTTTGTCATTTTTCGCAAGCGCTAACAGAACACGGACAAAGAAGGAACAGACAGGGCGGAGCGATACCAATTTCGCAAGAGTTGCGGGTTGGGCTAATTGGTGCACGTTTGTCATTTGTCGCAAGCGCTAACAGAACACGGACAAAGAAGGAACAGACAATGCGGGCGCTACCAATTTCGCCAGAGTGGCAGGTTTGGGGTAATTGGTGCACGTTTGTCGTTTTTCGCAAGAGCTAGCAGAACATGGACAAAGAAGGAACAGACAGGGCGGGCGCTAACAATTTCGCAATAGTGGCGGGTAGAGCTAATTGGTGTACGTTTGTCATTTTACGCAAGCGCTAACAGAACACGGACAAAGAAGGAACAGACAGGGCGGGCGATACCAATTTCGCCAGAGTGGCGGGTTGGGCTAATTGGTGCACGTTTGTCATTTTTCGGAAGCGCTAACAGAACGCGGACAATGAAGGAACAGACAATGCGGGCACTACCAATTTCGCCAGAGTGGCGAATTGGGCTAATCGGTGCACGTTTGTCATTTTTCGCAAGTGCTAACAGAACACGGACAAAGAAGGAACACACAATGCGGGCGCTATCTACTTCGTCAGAGTGGCGAGTTGGGCTAATTGGTGCACGTTTGTCATTTTTCGCAAGCGCTAACAGAACACGGACAAACAAGGAACAGACAATGCGGGCGCTACGAAGTTCGCAGGAGTGGCGGGTCGGGCTAATTGGGGCACGTTTGTTATTTTTCGCAAGCGCTAACAGAACACAGAGACAGAAAGATCACACAATGCGGGCGCTACCAATTTCGCCAGAGTGGCGGGTTGGGCTAATTGGTGCACGTTTGCATTTTTCGCAAGCGCTACTGAACACGGACAAAGATCGAACAGACAATGCGGGCGCTACCAATTTCGCCAGAGTGACGGATAGGCTTATTGGTGCACGTTTGTCATTTTTCGCAAGCGCTAACAGAACACGGACAAAGAAGGAACAGACAGGGCGGGCGCTACGAAGTTCGCCAGAGTGGCGAGTTGTGCTAATTGGTGCACGTTTGTCATTTTTCGCAAGCGCTAACAGAACACGGACAAAGAAAGAACACACAATGCGGGCGCTACCAATTTCGCCAGAGTGGCGAGTTGGGCTAATTGGTGCACGTTTGCATTTTTCGCAAGCGCTAACTGAACACGGACAAAGAAGGAACAGACAGGGCGGGCGCTACGAAGTTCGCAGGAGTGGCGAGTCGGGCTAATTGGTGCACGCTTGTCATTTTTCGCAAGCGCTAACAGAACACGGACAAAGAAGGAACAGACAGGGCGGGCGATACCAATTTCGCCAGAGTGGCGGGTTGGGCTAATCGGTGCACGTTTGTCATTTTTCGGAAGCGCTAACAGAACGCGGACAATGAAGGAACAGACAATGCGGGCACTACCAATTTCGCCAGAGTGGCGAATTGGGCTAATCGGTGCACGTTTGTCATTTTTCGCAAGTGCTAACAGAACACGGACAAAGAAGGAACACACAATGCGGGCGCTATCTACTTCGTCAGAGTGGCGAGTTGGGCTAATTGGTGCACGTTTGTCATTTTTCGCAAGCGCTAACAGAACACGGACAAACAAGGAACAGACAATGCGGGCGCTACGAAGTTCGCAGGAGTGGCGGGTCGGGCTAATTGGGGCACGTTTGTTATTTTTCGCAAGCGCTAACAGAACACAGAGACAGAAAGATCACACAATGCGGGCGCTACCAATTTCGCCAGAGTGGCGGGTTGGGCTCATTGGTGCACGTTTGCATTTTTCGCAAGCGCTACTGAACACGGACAAAGATCGAACAGACAATGCGGGCGCTACCAATTTCGCCAGAGTGACGGATAGGCTTATTGGTGCACGTTTGTCATTTTTCGCTAGCGCTAACAGAACACGGACAAAGAAGGAACAGACAGGGCGGGCGCTACGAAGTTCGCCAGAGTGGCGAGTTGTGCTAATTGGTGCACGTTTGTCATTTTTCGCAAGCGCTAACAGAACACGGACAAAGAAAGAACACACAATGCGGGCGCTACCAATTTCGCCAGAGTGGCGAGTTGTGCTAATTAGTGCACGATTGCATTTTTCCCAAGCGCTAACTGAACACGGACAAAGAAGGAACAGACAGGGCGGGCGCTACGAAGTTCGCAGGAGTGGCGAGTCGGGCTAATTGGTGCACGCTTGTCATTTTTCGCAAGCGCTAACAGAACACGGACAAAGAAGGAACAGACAGGGCGGGCGATACCAATTTCGCCAGAGTGGCGGGTTGGGCTAATTGGTGCACGTTTGTCATTTTTCGGAAGCGCTAACAGAACACGGACAATGAAGGAACAGACAATGCGGGCACTACCAATTTCGCCAGAGTGGCGAGTTGGGCTAATTGGTGCACGTTTGTCATTTTTCGCAAGCGCTAACAGAACACGGACAAAGAAGGAACACACAATGCGGGCGCTATCTATTTCGTCAGAGTGGCGAGTTGGGCTAATTGGTGCACGTTTGTCATTTTTCGCAAGCGCTAACAGAACACGGACAAACAAGGAACAGACAATGCGGGCGCTACGAAGTTCGCAGGAGTGGCGGGTCGGGCTAATTGGGGCACGTTTGTTATTTTTCGCAAGCGCTAACAGAACACAGAGACAGAAGGATCACACAATGCGGGCGCTACCAATTTCGCCAGAGTGGCGGGTTGGGCTCATTGGTGCACGTTTGCATTTTTCGCAAGCGCTACTGAACACGGACAAAGATCGAACAGACAATGCGGGCGCTACCAATTTCGCCAGAGTGACGGATAGGGCTTATTGGTGCACGTTTGTCATTTTTCGCTAGCGCTAACAGAACACGGACAAAGAAGGAACAGACAGGGCGGGCGCTACGAAGTTCGCCAGAGTGGCGAGTTGTGCTAATTGGTGCACGTTTGTCATTTTTCGCAAGCGCTAACAGAACACGGACAAAGAAAGAACACACAATGCGGGCGCTACCAATTTCGCCAGAGTGGCGAGTTGTGCTAATTAGTGCACGATTGCATTTTTCGCAAGCGCTAACTGAACACGGACAAAGAAGGAACAGACAGGGCGGGCGCTACGAAGTTCGCAGGAGTGGCGAGTCGGGCTAATTGGTGCACGCTTGTCATTTTTCGCAAGCGCTAACAGAACACGGACAAAGAAGGAACAGACAGGGCGGGCGATACCAATTTCGCCAGAGTGGCGGGTTGGGCTAATTGGTGCACGTTTGTCATTTTTCGGAAGCGCTAACAGAACACGGACAATGAAGGAACAGACAATGCGGGCGCTACCAATTTCGCCAGAGTGGCGAGTTGGGCTAATTGGTGCACGTTTGTCATTTTTCGCAAGCGCTAACAGAACACGGACAAAGAAGGAACAGACAATGCGGGCGCTACCAATTTCGCAAGAGTGGCGGGTTGGGCTAATTGGTGCACGTTTGTCATTTTTCGCAAGCGCTAACAGAACACGGACAAAGAAGGAACAGACAGGGCGGGCGATACCAATTTCGCCAGAGTGGCGGGTTGGGCTAATTGGTGCACGTTTGTCATTTTTCGCAAGCGCTAACAGAACACGGACAAAGAAGGAACAGGCAATGCGGGCGCTACCAATTTCGCCAGAGTGGCGAGTTAGGCTAATTGGTGCACGTTTGTCATTTTTCGCAAGCGCTAACAGAACACGGACAAAGAAGGAACAGACAATGCGGGCGCTACCAATTTCGCCAGAGTGGCGGGTTGGGCTAATTGGTGCACGTTTGTCATTTTTCGCAAGCGCTAACAGAACACGGACAAAGAAGGAACAGACAATGCGGGCGCTACCAATTTCGCCAGAGTGGCGGGTTGGGCTAATTGGTGCACGTTTGTCATTTTTCGCAAGCGCTAACAGAACACGGACAAAGAAGGAACAGACATTGCGGGCGACTACCAATTTCGCCAGAGTGGAGAATTGGGCTAATTGGTGCACGTTTGACATTTTTCGCAAGCGCTAACAGAACACGGACAAAGAAGGAACAGACAGGACGGGCGCTACCAATTTCGCCAGAGTGGCGAGTTGGGCTAATTGGTGCACGTTTGTCATTTTTCGCAAGCGCTAACAGAACACGGACAAAGAAGGAACAGACAATGCGGGCGCTACCAATTTCTCCAGAGTGGCGAGTCGTGCTAATTGGATTGGTGCACGTCCGTCATTTTTCGCAAGCGCTAACAGAACACAGACACTGAAGGAACAGACAATGCGGGCGCTACCAATTTCGCCAGAGTGGCGGGTTGGGCTAATCGGTGCACGTTTGTCATTTTTCGCAAGCGCTAACAGAACATGGACAAAGAAGGAGCAGACAATGCGGGCGCTGTCATTTTCGCCAGAGTGACGAGTTGGGCTAGTTGGTGCACGTTTGACATTTTTTGCAAGCTCTAACAGAACACGGACAAACAAGGAACAGGCAATGCGGGCGCTACGAAGTTCTCAGGAGTGGCGGGTCGGGCTAATTGTGGCACGTTTGTCATTTTTCGCAAGCGCTAACAGAACACAGAGAAAGAAGGAACAGACAATGCGGGCGCTACTAATTTCGCCAGAGTGCCGCGTTGGGCTAATTGGTGCACGTTTGCATTTTTCGCAAGCGCTAACTGAACACGGACAAAGAAGGAACAGACAGGGCGGGCGCTACGAAGTTCGCAGGAGTGGCGAGTCGGGCTAATTGGTGCACGCTTGTCATTTTTCGCAAGCGCTAACAGAACACGTACAAAGAAGGAACAGGCAGGGCGGGCGATACCAATTTCGCCAGAGTGGCGGGTTGGGCTAACTGGTGCACGTTTGTCATTTTTCGCAAGCGCTAACAGACCAGGGACAAAGAAGGAACAGACAGGGCGGGCGATACCAATTTCGCCAGAGTGGCGGGTTGGGCTAATTGGTGCACGTTTGTCATTTTTCGCAAGCGCTAACAGAACACGGACAAAGAAGGAACAGACAGGGCGGACGCTACCAATTTCGCAAGAGTGGCGGGTTGGGATAATTGGTGCACGTTTGTTATTCTTCGCAAGCGCTAACAGAACACGGACAATGAAGAAGGAACAGACAGGGCGGGCGATACCAATTTCGCTAGAGTTGCGGGTTGGGCTAATTGGTGCATGTTTGTCATTTTTCGCAAGCGCTAACAGAACACAAAGAAGGAACAGACAGGGCGGGCGCTACCAATTTCGCAATAGTGGCGGGTAGAGCTAATTGGTGTACGTTTGTCATTTTTCGCAAGCGCTAACAGAACACGGACAAAGAAGGAACAGACAGGGCGGGCGATACCAATTTCGCCAGAGTGGCGGGTTGGGCTAATCGGTGCACGTTTGTCATTTTTCGGAAGCGCTAACAGAACACGGACAATGAAGGAACAGACAATGCGGACACTACCAATTTCGCCAGAGTGGCGAATTGGGCTAATTGGTGCACGTTTGTCATTTTTCGCAAGCGCTAACAGAACACGGACAAAGAAGGAACACACAATGCGGGCGCTATCTATTTCGCCAGAGTGGCGAGTTGGGCTAATTGGTGCACGTTTGTTATTTTTCGCAAGCGCTAACAGAACACGGACAAACAAGGAACAGACAATGCGGGCGCTACGAAGTTCGCAGGAGTGGCGGGTCGGGCTAATTGGGGCACGTTTGTTATTTTTCGCAAGCGCTAACAGAACACAGAGAAAGAAAGATCACACAATGCGGGCGCTACCAATTTCGCCAGAGTGGCGGGTTGGGCTAATTGGTGCACGTTTGCATTTTTCGCAAGCGCTACTGAACACGGACAAAGATCGAACAGACAATGCGGGCGCTACCAATTTCGCCAGAGTGACGGATAGGCTTATTGGTGCACGTTTGTCATTTTTCGCAAGCGCTAACAGAACACGGACAAAGAAGGAACAGACAGGACGGGCGCTACGAAGTTCGCCAGAGTGGCGAGTTGTGCTAATTGGTGCACGTTTGTCATTTTTCGCAAGCGCTAGCAGAACACGGACAAAGAACGAACATACAATGCGGGCGCTACCGATTTCGACAGAGTGGCGAGTTGGGCTAATTGGTGCACGTTTGTCATTTTTCGCAAGCGCTAAGAGAACACGGACAAAGAAGGAACAGACAGGGCGGGCGATACCAATTTCGCCAGAGTGGCAGGTTTGGGGTAATTGGTGCACGTTTGTCGTTTTTCGCAAGAGCTAGCAGAACACGGACAAAGAAGGAACAGACAGGGCGGGCGCTACCAATTTCGTAAGAGTGGCGGGTTGGGCTAATTGGTGCACGTTTGTCATTTTTCGCAGGCGCTAATAGAACACGGACAAAGAAGGAACAGACAATGCGGGCGCTACCAATTTCGCCAGAGTGGCGAGTTAAGCTAATTGGTGCACATTTTTCATTTTTCGCAAGCGCTAACAGAACACAGAGAAAGAAGGAACAGACAATGCGGGCGCTACTAATTTCGCCAGAGTGCCGCGTTGGGCTAATTGGTGCACGTTTGCATTTTTCGCAAGCGCTAACTGAACACGGACAAAGAAGGAACAGACAGGGCGGGCGCTACGAAGTTCGCAGGAGTGGCGAGTCGGGCTAATTGGTGCACGCTTGTCATTTTTCGCAAGCGCTAACAGAACACGGACAAAGAAGGAACAGGCAGGGCGGGCGATACCAATTTCGCCAGAGAGGCGGGTTGGGCTAATTGGTGCACGTTTGTCATTTTTCGCAAGCGCTAACAGAGCAGGGACAAAGAAGGAACAGACAGGGCGGGCGATACCAATTTCGCCAGAGTGGCGGGTTGGGCTAATTGGTGCACGTTTGTCATTTTTCGCAAGCGCTAACAGAACACGGACAAAGAAGGAACAGACAGGGCGGACGCTACCAATTTCGCAAGAGTGGCGGGTTGGGCTAATTGGTGCACGTTTGTTATTCTTCGCAAGCGCTAACAGAACACGGACAAAGATCGAACAGACAATGCGGGCGCTACCAATTTCGCCAGAGTGACGGATAGGCTTATTGGTGCACGTTTGTCATTTTTCGCAAGCGCTAACAGAACACGGACAAAGAAGGAACAGACAGGGCGAGCGATACCAATTTCGCAAGAGTTGCGGGTTGGGCTAATTGGTGCACGTTTGTCATTTGTCGCAGGCGCTAATAGAACACGGACAAAGAAGGAACAGACAATGCGGGCGCTACCAATTTCACCAGAGTGGCAGGTTTGGGGTAACTGGTGCACGTTTGTCGTTTTTCGCAAGAGTTAGCAGAACATGGACAAAGAAGGAACAGACAGGGCGGGCGCTACCAATTTCGCAAGAGTGGCGGGTTGGGCTAATTGGTGCACGTTTGTCATTTTTCACAAGCGCTAATAGAACACGGACAAAGAAGAAACAGACAATGCGGGCGCTACCAATTTCGCCAGAGTGGCGAGTTAATCTAATTGGTGCACGTTTTTCATTTTTCGCAAGCGCTAAAAGAACAAAACGAAGGAACAGACAGGGCGGGCGCTACCAATTTCGCAATATTGGCGGGTAGGGCTAATTGGTGTACGTTTGTCGTTTTTCGCAAGCGCCAACAGAACACGGAAAAAGAAGGAACACACAGGGCGGGCGATACCAATTTCGCCAGAGTGGCGGGTTGGGGTAATTGGTGCACGTTTGTAGTTTTTCGCAAAAGCTAACAGAACACGGACAAAGAAGGAACAGACAATGCGGGCGCTACCAATTTCGCCAGAGTGGCGAGTTAAGCTAATTGGTGCACGTTTTTCATTTTTCGCAAGCGCTAACAGAACACGGACAAAGAAGGAACAGACAATGCGGGGGCTACCAATTTCGCCAGAGGCGGGTTGGGCTAATTGGTGCACGTTTATAATTTTTCTTAAGCGCTAACAGAACACGGACAAAGAAGGAACAGACAATGCGGGCGCTACCAATTTCGCCATAGTGGCGGGTTGGGCTAATCGGTGCACGTTTGTCCATTTCCGGAAGCGCTAACAGAACACGGACAAAGAAGGAGCACACAATGCGGGCGCTACTAATTTCCCCAGAGTGGCGAGTTGGGCTAATTGGCGCACGTTTGTCATTTTTCGCACGCGCTAACAGAACACGGACAAACAAGGAACCGACAATGCGGGCGCTACCAATTTCGCCAGGGTGGCGGATGGGCTTATAGGTGCATTTTTGTCATTTTTCGCAGGCGCTAACAGAACACGGACAAAGAAGGAACAGACAATGCGAGCGCTACCAATTTCGCTAGAGTGGCGAGTTAAGCTAAATGGTGCACGTTTGTCATTTTTCGCAAGGGCTAAGAGAAAACGGACAAAGAAGGAACACACGATGCGGGCGCTACCAATTTCGCCAGAGTGACGAGTTGGGCTAATTGGTGCACGTTTGTCATTTTTCGCAAGCTCTAACAGAACACGGACAAAGAAGGAACATACTGTGATGACCCCCATAATGCGCAGGTCCACACGGGACGGAGAGGCAAAGAGACACCGTATGGCTCAGTTTAAACAAACAGGTATATTCAATAATTACACATGGTTAAGGTTATACATCAGAGGCTGGGGCGTCCGAGCTTACGTGCCGACGACTTCATGGGGGCGATGGAGTGGCTCCGGAGTTGGGCTCGAGCGGTTGCTGGCAGAAGCTGCACGCCGTCGGGCTTCGGCACTGAAGGCTCTCTTGGCGAACGATGTCGTCCTCAGCGTGTATGCAGTAGAATTTCAATAGTCGTCCGTTTCTTCGAGGATGGTTCACAAACCCTTCCTCTAGTGTCGTTCGGCTTGGAAGATGAACAGGAGGCGAGCTTGTAGATGATGACAGCAGAGCATAATTTTACAACATACATATACAGAGAGTTAAACTGGAAAAAGCAGAACTGAATTTACAAAAGAACAAACTTTGCACTACTTTACTCATCGACCGGGCAGGTTAGTGCCTAAGTAGCATCACATTACATGCTAAGCATGGAGCCCCAGCTCAGACTGGACTGCATCCGTTTACATGTGCTTTTAAGCACTTGATTAACAAAGGACTAAGGGCGGTCATTTCCAGTGGCCCGCCCAAAGCATCAATTCTCCAATCCAAAATAACATGCGAGATGGGGACCACCCCTTTGGGTTGGGCTTAGCCTCGAACCCAGAGTCTGTTAACAATACAAACTAAATAAACAACAAAAACGCCACCACTCTCTCTCAAGTGAGAGTATACACAGGCTCTCTCTTCGGAGCTAATTCACTAGCGCCTGTCTTTCCACATTCTTGGCGAGTACTGCCTGTCCGCCATGACAGGTGTCCGTCGCGGCCCTTCTGGGAAGCTGTGGGTGCCTTCCCGGCGATAGCCCACGACAAAGGGGGGGGAGGGAAAGAATGTCGTCTTCGCGGTATCGCATAGCGTCGGCTGTGGTACGGCGCGCTCTGGCCCGCTGACAGCTCCCTTGTCCTGGAATGTAACCGGAAATTGGGGAGGATAAAGCCTGTTTCCCCGGGGCGGCGGCGGGTCCGGTTTTTCTGGTCGTCACTCAAAGAGCATGGCTGGGTAATTGATGATGCCGCTGTCACGGGTCTCCGTCTACGCCGCGCCGTCGAACGTGGATCCTCGTAGCACACACGGAATGTCACACTCGCTCACCCTCCAGAAGAATGTTCTCCGAACATTTGAGTCCACGCAGCTCCCCTTGTCTTTCTGAATCGCCTCGCACAGTGCGTCCGACAAAACACTTTTCGCTGCACTCAACACCACTGCACAACACCATATGCCTCCGCTGTCAATACTGGCGTCTCCAGGGGCAGCACTGATCTTCTTTTACAGATAAACATGAAACTCAGCACCCAAGCCTCTCCTTTCTAGTCCAAACTGGACGAAATAAATTTACCACAGTTACAAAGGAGCTCCCACTTCTAGCACGATCACGGCACAGACAAAAATATAGATAACGAAAGGAAGTAGGGCAGGTTCTGCATGCGCTCCGCATGCTCTCCTGTGCAGGTGTTACTTAATGACAGAAAGGTTTAACTACCAACTCCGATAACTTAACACATAAGCACATAGCAATGTTATGAGCTGCGGCATTACACAATTCTAACCAGTTCACAACTCCGCTCTGTTTACGCCATTAGTCCGACTTAGCTTTCCGATTTCGCAGCGGATATCGGCCTTCATGAGTCATACTAAGTAAGTCTGTGCCCCTTTGTCTGCTTTGGGACTCGCGAGGGCTCGTGGCAGGAGCCTCTCCTGGCGTTATCTGCGCGGCAACCTCGCGCGCTTCTTCTTCTAGCAATGCATGAAGTAAATCCGGTGGCATTCCGGCCGTCACCTCGGGCGCCTGCCGAACAAATGCAGGAGAGGGCGTTTCTTGCGAACTATCTGCGCGCTCCGCTTCACTTCTGTCCCCATCAAAATCCGCGCTTTCCCTTTCCTCATTTCGTGAATACTGAACCGGTGCCGACTTGAGGCGATTTGCGTGTATCCTTATCAAACGCCGGTTCACGTCTCGGACTCTGAAGTTTACCGGAGAAAGCTTCTCGACAACCTCGCACGGTCCTCTCCACTTCGTCTGGAACTTACGAGCTAGCCCAATCTGCCTTTGGCAGTTTTCAATGTACACGCTGTCCCCCACATCAAACGGCGCGTCTCTAGCACTGCGATCGTGCACCTCCTTCCTGCGCTTCGCCGCTTTCTTTAAGGACTCCTTTGCGATGTCCCTCGCCACTTGCAAGCGCGATTCTAGCTCAACCTTATAGTCGTCCAGTGAAGCGTATGGGACACGACGGGGGCCCTCTGGCACTTCACTAGGCTGGTCCGGGTCTCGGCCGTAGAGAAGAAAGAATGGCGATTCGCCCGTGCTCTCGTGTGCTGCGGAATTGTAGGCAAACATTGCATACGGGAGCCACAAGTCCCAGTCCCGCTGGTCGCGCGAAACAAAATGCGACAGGAACCCGGCCACGGTTTGGTTCAGTCGCTCCACCGCGCCGTTGCAAGCCGGATGGTACGGTGTTGTCTGCTTCTTAGCGATCTTAAGCAGCTCGCAAACTCTCCTCATTAGCTGCGACACGAAGTTCGTTCCCCGATCTGTCAAGAGTTGCCTCGGGGGTCCATGTCGGAGCACGATCTGTTCGACAAATGCTCTTGCAACCGTGTCTGCCTTCTGATCTGGGAGTGCTACCGCTTCCGCGTATTTTGAAAGGTGGTCGACAAATACTAAAATGTACTTGTTTCCGGAAGTGGTCGTGGGCAATGGGCCCATTATGTCCATACCTGTCCGCTCGAAGGGAGCCGAAACCTCAGGGAACGGCTGAATTGGAGCTGGTCTTCGTCCCTTGGGTGTTTTTCTTTCGAGACAGGAATGACACTTCGCACAGTAGTCTCTAACATCCTGTCGCATGCCACTCCAAAAGTACAAACGCTCCACACGCCTGCGTGTCTTCGCTACGCCAAAATGACCGGCGCATGGCGCATCGTGAAACGCGCGAAGAACCCTTTCTGTCCACGACCGAGGTATGACGACTCTCTCCCAAGCGGTTTTCTCTGGTCTCCCTTTCCTGGTTGGCCTCGTGCGCCGACACAGGGTGCCGTCTTTGTCAATGAAATAACCTAGCTGTTCGGGATGAGACGGTGCGCCCTCTAAGCTTTCGATTATTCGCTTCAGGTCAGGATCTTTGCACTGCTCTGTGCGTAATTCGGCGGGGTCGACTACGGGGACAAACTCTTCTATAGCTGCCACGGCAGCTGTGCGGCTGAGTGCATCAGCATTCAGATGTGTCTTTCCTGACTTGTGCTCAACTTCAAAGCAGTATTCCTGCAGGTGTAGATTCCATCTAGCGAGTCGCGAGCTAGGGTCCCTGACACTCATCACCCATTTCAGAGGATGGCAGTCTGTGACTAGCTTGAATTTGCGGCCGTAAAGGTAGCATCTGAAGTGCTTTACTGCCCAGACAACGGCGAGGCACTCCCTTTCCGTAGCTCCGTACTTTTGCTCTGTGGGGCTCAACTGTCGGCTAGCAAAAGCAACGGGATGTTCTTTGCCCTCGATAACCTGAGATAGCACGGCACCAACTGCGAACTTTGACGCATCTGTGGCCATAACGAAGGGCAAACTAAAATCCGGGTGGCGTAACAGCGGTGCACTCATTAGCTTCCTTTTCAGGGCCCCAAAAGCATTCTCCGCGTTTTCGTCCCAACGAAAGGCGACATTTTTGGCTGTTAAGGCGGTGAGCGGCTTAGCGAGCTTGGCGAACTCCTCTATGTGCCTTCGGTAGTAACCGATCAGGCCGAGAAACTGCCGGACCTGGCGGACGCTAGTCGGGGATGGAAAATCCGAGACACACCTTAGTTTCTCAGGGTCCGGTCGCACGCCGTCAGCTGAAACAACGTGCCCGAGGTATTTCACCTCGTTTTTGAGGAATTGGCACTTAGAGGGCTTCAGTTTGAGACCCGCTGCTCTTAGTCGCACCAAAACCTGCTCAATATCGCGCAAATGGTTATCAAAACTGCCACTGTATATGATAATGTCATCCATATACACGAAGCACAGCCTCCCCAGAAGACCTGCCAGGATAACATCAGCGGTTCTCTGCCAGACAGCAGGGCTGTTGGCCAGACCCATCGGCATTCTTTTCCATTCATAGTGCCCTGAGGGCGTGTTGAATGCCGTTTTCTCGGCATCTGCCGGATCCATTGCTATCTGCCAGAATCCCGCCGCCATGTCCACTACCGTGAAGTACCTGGCAGAGCCCAGCTGAGAAAGCGTCTCCTGTATATTGGGGATGGGGTATGGATCGATGCGAGTTACGGCATTTAGTTTGCGGTAGTCCACTACCAATCGATACGAGCCATCTGGCTTTTCCACCAATAGTGCTGGTGCTCCCCAGGGTGACTTTGAGTGTTCGACAATGCCGCGATCAATCAGGTCCTGCACCTGCCGCTCCATCTCCTCACGTTGGGAGTAAGGAATCCTGTACGCACGCTGGTAAACGGGCGATGAAGTGCCGGTTTCTATCCTGTGCTTTATAACGCCACAGCAGCCCAAATCCAGGTTGGACGCGGCGAATACCTCCGAGTAGTCGTTCAGCAAACCAGCCAGAGCCTCCCTCTCCCTGGATTTTACGTGAGAAAGATCGAACGACACCTTTGGAGCAGCCGAAGGACTAGCATGCTCTACAGTTGCGAGTACCGTATCGGTGGGCTCACGTTGCTCTATCGCAGAGGTGAAGAAAGCCAATGTTTTGTTCTTGGGAAGGCTCAGTGGCTGCTGGCTACAGTTAACCACCCGTAGGGGCACTCTGTGGGCGTCATTAACTGTCACGAGGCACGCGGCTGCCTTCAGGCCATTGCTGAGAGAGTCGACCGGCTCAAGCACTCCCACGGCGCCGCTCTCTACATCTGAAGGCACAAACGCGTACAAAATGTGCTCCGACCAAGGAAGGACGACCGCCTCCTCGACCAGCCGGACGGCAACCCGCGAATATACCTTCTCCAATGATCCCACTGTTTGACGGGTGTCAATATCGGTAATGCGAATCTCAGCCCCTCTCCTGTTCAAAAACGGAACTTTTGAGCCGCCCGCATTAACCTCTTCCTCAGAGAATGAGACTCCTACCTTCCCTTTTCTCAAAAAATCCTGCCCTAATATACCTGACACTCCGTTTGGCAGAGACACCGTGTCCGGGCATACGTAGCAGGGGTGCTCCAATGCAATTCCGCCGAGAGAGAAGTGTAACCGGTAGAGTCCACTTATGCCAAGAGGATCCCCCGTTATGCCTACAAATTTGGTTGCCATACCACCAGACGCTTCCAACACCTCGCGGTCCCCCTACCTTCGAAGCGTGTTAAAACTGCTCTCCTTAAGCAATGTCACCTTTGACCCCGTATCTATCAACAATTCCATACAACAGCCATTTAACTTGCAACGCACAACAGGGCATGCCTCGTCGGCCACACAAACTACCACCACCTCATCATCTACTGCTCCCTCCCCACGCTCCTCAGGCTGGGGAGGACTAACTAGTTTTTTGACTCGGTATCTGGAGCCCCGCTGTAGGCTTGCTTAGGGCGTGTCTCGCCTGCTTCTCTTTGTGGCTCCCCACGGCGCACGTTTTGGCAGAACCTGGCGATGTGTCCGCGACCCTGGCAAGCGAAGCATACGATTTCTTCAAAATCTCGCATACCGCGCCTGTAGCTTTGTGGCGGTCTCCGGTTTCCAGCGAATGGGCGCTGTTGAGCGCGCGCTTCAACCTGGCGTTCTACCTGCTGAGTTAGCAGCTGTTCCAAGCGATCTAACCGCTCTCTCAAGAGAGCAACCTCAGGGTTGAGCACCGCTCTCTCTATGACGCGTACTCTCGCTGCGGCTGTCGTTAACGCCTCATTTCGTTCCTCATCCAATGCGGCCTCCACGGCTTGGTCGAAATTGCTCGGCTTGCGCGAGAGCACGAACCGGCGCACGGGGTCCTGCAGACCAGCCACGAACAAAGCGGTCATTTCCTCTTTAAGTATATCCTCCGCGTATTTCTTCCTTAGCTGGTCTCCTTCCTCCTCCCTGCTTAACGTATCGCGTGCTAGGCGCTGAAGCCGCGACGCAAATGTTCGCACGTCCTCCCCTACCATCTGTCCGGCGTCACGGAACCTCTGTACCCGCACGTGACGTGGTTCAGTGTCGAAATGCTCAAACGCGAGCTTCTTAAATTCCGCAAATGATTTTGTGGATTTTACTTTTTCGTCTCGCCAGGCAAAATCATGAGCAGCTCCTGCCATCTTACACCTCGCCATTCCCAGCATTTGAGCATCGGACCATCCCCCCATTTTCCCAATCTCTTCTAGCATGGAAAAGAAATCGCAGATTGGAACCCCTGTCTTATCTCCTGTAAACGTCGGAATGACGCTTCCTAATGCCAGCATGCTTGCTCCGAGCGGCGGCTGTGGAGTGGGAGCTCCCTCAGATACAGACATTTTTTTTTCAAGCCCTCCGGTGCCTCAAGCCTCTCAAATGGAGGGTAAAAGTCCCACAATCAGTCCCGTGATTCCCTTTTGATTACAATTTTGAAGTCATGAATGTCGCAGCATTCAGAGGACATTTGCTTTTGAGACCCCACTTCTGACACCAGTGTGATGACCCCCATAATGCGCAGGTCCACACGGGACGGAGAGGCAAAGAGACACCGTATGGCTCAGTTTAAACAAACAGGTATATTCAATAATTACACATGATTAAGATTATACATCAGAGGCTGGGGCGTCCGAGCTTACGTGCCGACGACTTCATGGGGGCGATGGAGTGGCTCCGGAGTTGGGCTCGAGCGGTTGCTGGCAGAAGCTGCACGCCGTCGGGCTTCGGCACTGAAGGCTCTCTTGGCGAACGATGTCGTCCTCAGCGTGTATGCAGTAGAATTTCAATAGTCGTCCGTTTCTTCGAGGATGGTTCACAAACCCTTCCTCTAGTGTCGTTCGGCTTGGAAGATGAACAGGAGGCGAGCTTGTAGATGATGACAGCAGAGCATAATTTTACAACATACATATACAGAGAGTTAAACTGGAAAAAGCAGAACTGAATTTACAAAAGAACAAACTTTGCACTACTTTACTCATCGACCGGGCAGGTTAGTGCCTAAGTAGCATCATATTACATGCTAAGCATGGAGCCCCAGCTCAGACTGGACTGCATCCGTTTACATGTGCTTTTAAGCACTTGATTAACAAAGGACTAAGGGCGGTCATTTCCAGTGGCCCGCCCAAAGCATCAATTCTCCAATCCAAAATAACATGCGAGATGGGGACCACCCCTTTGGGTTGGGCTTAGCCTCGAACCCAGAGTCTGTTAACAATACAAACTAAATAAACAACAAAAACGCCACCACTCTCTCTCAAGTGAGAGTATACACAGGCTCTCTCTTCGGAGCTAATTCACTAGCGCCTGTCTTTCCACATTCTTGGCGAGTACTGCCTGTCCGCCATGACAGGTGTCCGTCGCGGCCCTTCTGGGAAGCTGTTGGTGCCTTCCCGGCGATAGCCCACGACAAAGGGGGGTGAGGGAAAGAATGTCGTCTTCGCGGTATCGCATAGCGTCGGCTGTGGTACGGCGCGCTCTGGCCCGCTGACAGCTCCCTTGTCCTGGAATGTAACTGGAAATTGGGGAATATAAATCCTGTTTCCCCGGGGCGGCGGCGGGTCCGGTTTTTCTGGTCGTCACTCAAAGAGCATGGCTGGGTAATTGATGATGCCGCTGTCACGGGTCTCCGTCTACGCCGCGCCGTCGAACGTGGATCCTCGTAGCACACACCGAATGTCACCATACAATGCGGGCGCTACCGATTTCGACAGAGTGGCGAGTTGGGCTAATTGGTGCACGTTTGTCATTTTTCGCAAGCGCTAAGAGAACACGGACAAAGAAGGAACAGACAATGCGGGCGCCGCCAATTTCGCCAGAGTTGCATGTTGGGCTAATTGGTGCACGTTTTTCATTTTTCGCAAGCGCTAACAGAACACGTACAAAGAAGGAACAGACAATGCGGGCGCTACCAATTTCGCCACAGTGGCGGGTTGAGCTAATTGGTGCACGTTTATTTTTTGCAAGCGCTAACAGAACACGGACAAAGAAGGAACAGACTATGCGGGTGCTACCAGTTTCGCAAGTGTGGCGAGTTGGGCTAACTGGTGCACGTTTGTCATTTTTCGCAAGCGCTAACAGATCACAGACAAAGAAGGAACAGAAAATGCGGGCGCTACCAATTTCGCCAGAGTGGCGAGTTGTGCTAATTGGTGCACGTTCGTCATTTTTTCGCAAGCGCTAACAGAACACAGACACAGAAGGAAAAGACAATGCGGACGATACCAATTTCGCCAGAGTGGCGGGTTGGGCTAATCGGTGCACGTTTGTCATTTTTTGCAAGCGCTAATAGAACACGGACAAAGAAGGAACAGACAATGCGGGCCCTACCAATTTCGCCAGAGTGGCGAGTTAAGCTAATTGGTGCACGTTTTTCATTTTTCGCAAGCGCTAACAGAACACGGACAAAGAAGGAACAGACCGGGCGGGCGCTACGAAGTTCGAAAGAGTGGCGGGTCGGGCTAATTGGTGCACGTTTGTCATTTTTCGCAAGCGCTAGCAGAGCACAAAAAAGGAACAGGCAGGGCGGGCGCTACCAATTTCGCAATAGTGGCGGGTAGGGCTAATTGGTGTACGTTTGTCATTTTTCGCAAGCGCTAACAGAACACGGACAAAGAAGGAACAGACAGGGCGGGCGCTACCAATTTCGCCAGAGTGGCGAGTTAAGCTAATTGGTGCACGTTTGTCATTTTTCGGAAGCGCTAGCAGAACACGGACAAAGAAGGAACAGACAGGGCGGGCGATACCAATTTCGCCAGAGTAGCGAATTGGGCTAATTGGTGCACGTTAGTCATTTTTCGCAAGCGCTAACAGACCAGGGACAAAGAAGGAACAGACAGGGCGGGCGATACCAATTTCGCCAGAGTGCCGGGTTGGGCTAATTGGTGCACGTTTGTCATTTTTCGGAAGCGCTAACAGAACACGGACAATGAAGGAACAGACCGGGTGGGCGCTACGAAGTTCGAAAGAGTGGCGGGTCGGGCTAATTGGTGCACGTTTGTCATTTTTCGCAAGCGCTAGCAGAGCACAAAGAAGGAACAGGCAGGGCGGGCGCTACCAATTTCGCAATAGTGGCGGGTAGGGCTAATTGGTGTACGTTTGTCATTTTTCGCAAGCGCTAACAGAACACGGACAAAGAAGGAACAGACAGGGCGGGCAATACCAATTTCGCCAGAGTGGCGGGTTGGGCTAATTGGTGCACGTTTGTCATTTTTCGCAAGCGCTAGCAGAGCACAAAGAAGGAACAGGCAGGGCGGGCGCTACCAATTTCGCAATAGTGGCGGGTAGGGCTAATTGGTGTACGTTTGTCATTTTTCGCAAGCGCTAACAGAACACGGACAAAGAAGGAACAGACAGGGCGGGCGCTACCAATTTCGCCAGAGTGGCGAGTTAAGCTAATTGGTGCACGTTTGTCATTTTTCGGAAGCGCTAGCAGAACACGGACAAAGAAGGGACATACAATGCGCGCACAACCAATTTCGCCAGAGTGGCGAATTGGGCTAATTGGTGCACGTTTGTCATTTTTCGCAAGCGCTAACAGAACACGGACAAAGAAGGAACACACAATGCGGGCGCAAACAATTTCACCAGAGTGGCGGGTTGGGCTAATTGGTGCACGTTTGCATTTTTCGCAAGCGCTAACTGAACACGGACAAAGAAGGAACAGACAATGCGGGCGCTACCAATTTCGCCAGAGTGGCGAGTGCGCTAATTAGTGCACGATTGCATTTTTCCCAAGCGCTAACTGAACACGGACAAAGAAGGAACAGACAGGGCGGGCGCTACGAAGTTCGCAGGAGTGGCGAGTCGGGCTAATTGGTGCACGCTTGTCATTTTTCGCAAGCGCTAACAGAACACGGACAAAGAAGGAACAGACAGGGCGGGCGATACCAATTTCGCCAGAGTGGCGGGTTGGGCTAATTGGTGCACGTTTGTCATTTTTCGCAAGCGCTAACAGACCAGGGACAAAGAAGGAACAGACAGGGCGGGCGATACCAATTTCGCCAGAGTGGCGGGTTGGGCTAATCGGTGCACGTTTGTCATTTTTCGGAAGCGCTAACAGAACGCGGACAATGAAGGAACAGACAATGCGGGCACTACCAATTTCGCCAGAGTGGCAAATTGGGCTAATTGGTGCACGTTTGTCATTTTTCGCAAGCGCTAACAGAACACGGACAAACAAGGAACAGACAATGCGGGCGCTACGAAGTTCGCAGGAGTGGCGGGTCGGGCTAATTGGGGCACGTTTGTTATTTTTCGCATGCGCTAACAGAACACAGAGACAGAAAGATCACACAATGCGGGCGCTACCAATTTCGCCAGAGTGGCGGGTTGGGCTCATTGGTGCACGTTTGCATTTTTCGCAAGCGCTACTGAACACGGACAAAGATCGAACAGACAATGCGGGCGCTACCAATTTCTCCAGAGTGACGGATAGGCTTATTGGTGCACGTTTGTCATTTTTCGCTAGCGCTAATAGAACACGGACAAAGAAGGAACAGACAGGGCGGGCGCTACGAAGTTCGCCAGAGTGGCGAGTTGTGCTAATTGGTGCACGCTTGTCATTTTTCGCAAACGCTAACAGAACACGGACAAAGAAAGAACACACAATGCGGGCGCTACCAATTTCGCCAGAGTGGCGAGTTGTGCTAATTAGTGCACGATTGCATTTTTCCCAAGCGCTAACTGAACACGGACAAAGAAGGAACAGACAGGGCGGGCGCTACGAAGTTCGCAGGAGTGGCGAGTCGGGCTAATTGGTGCACGCTTGTCATTTTTCGCAAGCGCTAACAGAACACGGACAAAGAAGGAACAGACAGGGCGGGCGATACCAATTTCGCCAGAGTGGCGGGTTGGGCTAATTGGTGCACGTTTGTCATTTTTCGCAAGCGCTAACAGACCAGGGACAAAGAAGGAACAGACAGGGCGGGCGATACCAATTTCGCCAGAGTGGCGGGTTGGGCTAATTGGTGCACGTTTGTCATTTTTCGGAAGCGCTAACAGAACACGGACAATGAAGGAACAGACCGGGCGGGCGCTACGAAGTTCGAAAGAGTGGCGGGTCGGGCTAATTGGTGCACGTTTGTCATTTTTCGCAAGCGCTAGCAGAGCACAAAGAAGGAACAGGCAGGGCGGGCGCTACCAATTTCGCAATAGTGGCGGGTAGGGCTAATTGGTGTACGTTTGTCATTTTTCGCAAGCGCTAACAGAACACGGACAAAGAAGGAACAGACAGGGCGGGCGATACCAATTTCGCCAGAGTGGCGGGTTGGGCTAATTGGTGCACGTTTGTCATTTTTCGCAAGCGCTAACAGACCAGGGACAAAGAAGGAACAGACAGGGCGGGCGATACCAATTTCGCCAGAGTGGCGGGTTGGGCTAATTGGTGCACGTTTGTCATTTTTCGGAAGCGCTAACAGAACACGGACAAAGAAGGAACAGACCGGGCGGGCGCTACGAAGTTCGAAAGAGTGGCGGGTCGGGCTAATTGGTGCACGTTTGTCATTTTTCGCAAGCGTTAGCAGAGCACAAAGAAGGAACAGGCAGGGCGGGCGCTACCAATTTCGCAATAGTGGCGGGTAGGGCTAATTGGTGTACGTTTGTCATTTTTCGCAAGCGCTAACAGAACACGGACAAAGAAGGAACAGACAGGGCGGGCGCTACCAATTTCGCCAGAGTGGCGAGTTAAGCTAATTAGTGCACGTTTGTCATTTTTCGGAAGCGTTAGCAGAACACGGACAAAGAAGGAACAGACAATGCGCGCACAACCAATTTCGCCAGAGTGGCGAATTGGGCTAATTGGTGCACGTTTGTCATTTTTCGCAAGCGCTAACAGAACACGGACAAAGAAGGAACACACAATGCGGGCGCAAACAATTTCACCAGAGTGGCGGGTTGGGCTAATTGGTGCACGTTTGTCATTTTTCGCAAGCGCTAACAGAACACGGACAAACAAGGAACAGACAATGCGGGCGCTACGAAGTTCGCAGGAGTGGCGGGTCGGGCTAATTGGGGCACGTTTGTTATTTTTCGCATGCGCTAACAGAACACAGAGACAGAAAGATCACACAATGCGGGCGCTACCAATTTCGCCAGAGTGGCGGGTTGGGCTCATTGGTGCACGTTTGCATTTTTCGCAAGCGCTACTGAACACGGACAAAGATCGAACAGACAATGCGGGCGCTGCCAATTTCTCCAGAGTGACGGATAGGCTTATTGGTGCACGTTTGTCATTTTTCGCTAGCGCTAATAGAACACGGACAAAGAAGGAACAGACAGGGCGGGCGCTACGAAGTTCGCCAGAGTGGCGAGTTGTGCTAATTGGTGCACGCTTGTCATTTTTCGCAAACGCTAACAGAACACGGACAAAGAAAGAACACACAATGCGGGCGCTACCAATTTCGCCAGAGTGGCGAGTTGTGCTAATTAGTGCACGATTGCATTTTTCCCAAGCGCTAACTGAACACGGACAAAGAAGGAACAGACAGGGCGGGCGCTACGAAGTTCGCAGGAGTGGCGAGTCGGGCTAATTGGTGCACGCTTGTCATTTTTAGCAAGCGCTAACAGAACACGGACAAAGAAGGAACAGACAGGGCGGGCGATACCAATTTCGCCAGAGTGGCGGGTTGGGCTAATTGGTGCACGTTTGTCATTTTTCGCAAGCGCTAACAGACCAGGGACAAAGAAGGAACAGACAGGGCGGGCGATACCAATTTCGCCAGAGTGGCTGGTTGGGCTAATTGGTGCACGTTTGTCATTTTTCGGAAGCGCTAACAGAACACGGACAATGAAGGAACAGACCGGGCGGGCGCTACGAAGTTCGAAAGAGTGGCGGGTCGGGCTAATTGGTGCACGTTTGTCATTTTTCGCAAGCGCTAGCAGAGCACAAAGAAGGAACAGGCAGGGCGGGCGCTACCAATTTCGCAATAGTGGCGGGTAGGGCTAATTGGTGTACGTTTGTCATTTTTCGCAAGCGCTAACAGAACACGGACAAAGAAGGAACAGACAGGGCGGGCGATACCAATTTCGCCAGAGTGGCGGGTTGGGCTAATTGGTGCACGTTTGTCATTTTTCGCAAGCGCTAACAGACCAGGGACAAAGAAGGAACAGACAGGGCGGGCGATACCAATTTCGCCAGAGTGGCGGGTTGGGCTAATTGGTGCACGTTTGTCATTTTTCGGAAGCGCTAACAGAACACGGACAAAGAAGGAACAGACCGGGCGGGCGCTACGAAGTTCGAAAGAGTGGCGGGTCGGGCTAATTGGTGCACGTTTGTCATTTTTCGCAAGCGTTAGCAGAGCACAAAGAAGGAACAGGCAGGGCGGGCGCTACCAATTTCGCAATAGTGGCGGGTAGGGCTAATTGGTGTACGTTTGTCATTTTTCGCAAGCGCTAACAGAACACGGACAAAGAAGGAACAGACAGGGCGGGCGCTACCAATTTCGCCAGAGTGGCGAGTTAAGCTAATTGGTGCACGTTTGTCATTTTTCGGAAGCGCTAGCAGAACACGGACAAAGAAGGAACAGACAATGCGCGCACAACCAATTTCGCCAGAGTGGCGAATTGGGCTAATTGGTGCACGTTTGTCATTTTTCGCAAGCGCTAACAGAACACGGACAAAGAAGGAACACACAATGCGGGCGCAAACAATTTCACCAGAGTGGCGGGTTGGGCTAATTGGTGCACGCTTGTCATTTTTCGCAAGCGCTAACAGAACACGGACAAAGAAAGAACACACAATGCGGGCGCTACCAATTTCGCCAGAGTGGCGAGTTGTGCTAATTAGTGCACGATTGCATTTTTCCCAAGCGCTAACTGAACACGGACAAAGAAGGAACAGACAGGGCGGGCGCTACGAAGTTCGCAGGAGTGGCGAGTCGGGCTAATTGGTGCACGCTTGTCATTTTTCGCAAGCGCTAACAGAACACGGACAAAGAAGGAACAGACAGGGCGGGCGATACCAATTTCGCCAGAGTGGCGGGTTGTGCTAATTGGTGCACGTTTGTCATTTTTCGCAAGCGCTAACAGACCAGGGACAAAGAAGGAACAGACAGGGCGGGCGATACCAATTTCGCCAGAGTGGCGGGTTGGGCTAATCGGGGCACGTTTGTCATTTTTCGGAAGCGCTAACAGAACGCGGACAATGAAGGAACAGACAATGCGGGCACTACCAATTTCGCCAGAGTGGCAAATTGGGCTAATCGGTGCACGTTTGTCATTTTTCGCAAGCGCTTACAGAACACGGACAAAGAAGGAACACACAATGCGGGCGCTATCTACTTCGCCAGAGTGGCGAGTTGGGCTAATTGGTGCACGTTTGTCATTTTTCGCAAGCGCTAACAGAACACGGACAAACAAGGAACAGACAATGCGGGCGCTACGAAGTTCGCAGGAGTGGCGGTTCGGGCTAATTGGGGCACGTTTGTTATTTTTCGCATGCGCTAACAGAACACAGAGACAGAAAGATCACACAATGCGGGCGCTACCAATTTCGCCAGAGTGGCGGGTTGGGCTCATTTGTGCACGTTTGCATTTTTCGCAAGCGCTACTGAACACGGACAAAGATCGAACAGACAATGCGGGCGCTACCAATTTCTCTAGAGTGACGGATAGGCTTATTGGTGCACGTTTGTCATTTTTCGCTAGCGCTAATAGAACACGGACAAAGAAGGAACAGACAGGGCGGGCGCTACGAAGTTCGCCAGAGTGGCGAGTTGTGCTAATTGGTGCACGCATGTCATTTTTCGCAAGCGCTAACAGAACACGGACAAAGAAAGAACACACAATGCGGGCGCTACCAATTTCGCCAGAGTGGCGAGTTGTGCTAATTAGTGCACGATTGCATTTTTCCCAAGCGCTAACTGAACACGGACAAAGAAGGAACAGACAGGGCGGGCGCTACGAAGTTCGCAGGAGTGGCGAGTCGGGCTAATTGGTGTACGTTTGTCATTTTTCGCAAGCGCTAACAGAACACGGACAAAGAAGGAACAGACAGGGCGGGCGATACCAATTTCGCCAGAGTGGCGGGTTGGGCTAATTGGTGCACGTTTGTCATTTTTCGCAAGCGCTAACAGACCAGGGACAAAGAAAAAACAGACAGGGCGGGCGATACCAATTTCGCCAGAGTGGCGGGTTGGGCTAATTGGTGCACGTTTGTCATTTTTCGGAAGCGCTAACAGAACACGGACAAAGAAGGAACAGACCGGGCGGGCGCTACGAAGTTCGAAAGAGTGGCGGGTCGGGCTAATTGGTGCACGTTTGTCATTTTTCGCAAGCGCTAGCAGAGCACAAAGAAGGAACAGGCAGGGCGGGCGCTACCAATTTCGCAATAGTGGCGGGTAGGGCTAATTGGTGTACGTTTGTCATTTTTCGCAAGCGCTAACAGAACACGGACAAAGAAGGAACAGACAGGGCGGGCGCTACCAATTTCGCCAGAGTGGCGGGTTGGGCTCATTTGTGCACGTTTGCATTTTTCGCAAGCGCTACTGAACACGGACAAAGATCGAACAGACAATGCGGGCGCTACCAATTTCTCTAGAGTGACGGATAGGCTTATTGGTGCACGTTTGTCATTTTTCGCTAGCGCTAATAGAACACGGACAAAGAAGGAACAGACAGGGCGGGCGCTACGAAGTTCGCCAGAGTGGCGAGTTGTGCTAATTGGTGCACGCATGTCATTTTTCGCAAGCGCTAACAGAACACGGACAAAGAAAGAACACACAATGCGGGCGCTACCAATTTCGCCAGAGTGGCGAGTTGTGCTAATTAGTGCACGATTGCATTTTTCCCAAGCGCTAACTGAACACGGACAAAGAAGGAACAGACAGGGCGGGCGCTACGAAGTTCGCAGGAGTGGCGAGTCGGGCTAATTGGTGTACGTTTGTCATTTTTCGCAAGCGCTAACAGAACACGGACAAAGAAGGAACAGACAGGGCGGGCGATACCAATTTCGCCAGAGTGGCGGGTTGGGCTAATTGGTGCACGTTTGTCATTTTTCGCAAGCGCTAACAGACCAGGGACAAAGAAGGAACAGACAGGGCGGGCGATACCAATTTCGCCAGAGTGGCTGGTTGGGCTAATTGGTGCACGTTTGTCATTTTTCGGAAGCGCTAACAGAACACGGACAATGAAGGAACAGACCGGGCGGGCGCTACGAAGTTCGAAAGAGTGGCGGGTCGGGCTAATTGGTGCACGTTTGTCATTTTTCGCAAGCGCTAGCAGAGCACAAAGAAGGAACAGGCAGGGCGGGCGCTACCAATTTCGCAATAGTGGCGGGTAGGGCTAATTGGTGTACGTTTGTCATTTTTCGCAAGCGCTAACAGAACACGGACAAAGAAGGAACAGACAGGGCGGGCGATACCAATTTCGCCAGAGTGGCGGGTTGGGCTAATTGGTGCACGTTTGTCATTTTTCGCAAGCGCTAACAGACCAGGGACAAAGAAGGAACAGACAGGGCGGGCGATACCAATTTCGCCAGAGTGGCGGGTTGGGCTAATTGGTGCACGTTTGTCATTTTTCGGAAGCGCTAACAGAACACGGACAAAGAAGGAACAGACCGGGCGGGCGCTACGAAGTTCGAAAGAGTGGCGGGTCGGGCTAATTGGTGCACGTTTGTCATTTTTCGCAAGCGTTAGCAGAGCACAAAGAAGGAACAGGCAGGGCGGGCGCTACCAATTTCGCAATAGTGGCGGGTAGGGCTAATTGGTGTACGTTTGTCATTTTTCGCAAGCGCTAACAGAACACGGACAAAGAAGGAACAGACAGGGCGGGCGCTACCAATTTCGCCAGAGTGGCGAGTTAAGCTAATTGGTGCACGTTTGTCATTTTTCGGAAGCGCTAGCAGAACACGGACAAAGAAGGAACAGACAATGCGCGCACAACCAATTTCGCCAGAGTGGCGAATTGGGCTAATTGGTGCACGTTTGTCATTTTTCGCAAGCGCTAACAGAACACGGACAAAGAAGGAACACACAATGCGGGCGCAAACAATTTCACCAGAGTGGCGGGTTGGGCTAATTGGTGCACGTTTGTCATTTTTCGCAAGCGCTAACAGAACACGGACAAAGAAAGAACACACAATGCGGGCGCTACCAATTTCGCCAGAGTGGCGAGTTGTGCTAATTAGTGCACGATTGCATTTTTCCCAAGCGCTAACTGAACACGGACAAAGAAGGAACAGACAGGGCGGGCGCTACGAAGTTCGCAGGAGTGGCGAGTCGGGCTAATTGGTGCACGCTTGTCATTTTTCGCAAGCGCTAACAGAACACGGACAAAGAAGGAACAGACAGGGCGGGCGATACCAATTTCGCCAGAGTGGCGGGTTGTGCTAATTGGTGCACGTTTGTCATTTTTCGCAAGCGCTAACAGACCAGGGACAAAGAAGGAACAGACAGGGCGGGCGATACCAATTTCGCCAGAGTGGCGGGTTGGGCTAATCGGGGCACGTTTGTCATTTTTCGGAAGCGCTAACAGAACGCGGACAATGAAGGAACAGACAATGCGGGCACTACCAATTTCGCCAGAGTGGCAAATTGGGCTAATCGGTGCACGTTTGTCATTTTTCGCAAGCGCTTACAGAACACGGACAAAGAAGGAACACACAATGCGGGCGCTATCTACTTCGCCAGAGTGGCGAGTTGGGCTAATTGGTGCACGTTTGTCATTTTTCGCAAGCGCTAACAGAACACGGACAAACAAGGAACAGACAATGCGGGCGCTACGAAGTTCGCAGGAGTGGCGGTTCGGGCTAATTGGGGCACGTTTGTTATTTTTCGCATGCGCTAACAGAACACAGAGACAGAAAGATCACACAATGCGGGCGCTACCAATTTCGCCAGAGTGGCGGGTTGGGCTCATTTGTGCACGTTTGCATTTTTCGCAAGCGCTACTGAACACGGACAAAGATCGAACAGACAATGCGGGCGCTACCAATTTCTCTAGAGTGACGGATAGGCTTATTGGTGCACGTTTGTCATTTTTCGCTAGCGCTAATAGAACACGGACAAAGAAGGAACAGACAGGGCGGGCGCTACGAAGTTCGCCAGAGTGGCGAGTTGTGCTAATTGGTGCACGCATGTCATTTTTCGCAAGCGCTAACAGAACACGGACAAAGAAAGAACACACAATGCGGGCGCTACCAATTTCGCCAGAGTGGCGAGTTGTGCTAATTAGTGCACGATTGCATTTTTCCCAAGCGCTAACTGAACACGGACAAAGAAGGAACAGACAGGGCGGGCGCTACGAAGTTCGCAGGAGTGGCGAGTCGGGCTAATTGGTGTACGTTTGTCATTTTTCGCAAGCGCTAACAGAACACGGACAAAGAAGGAACAGACAGGGCGGGCGATACCAATTTCGCCAGAGTGGCGGGTTGGGCTAATTGGTGCACGTTTGTCATTTTTCGCAAGCGCTAACAGACCAGGGACAAAGAAAAAACAGACAGGGCGGGCGATACCAATTTCGCCAGAGTGGCGGGTTGGGCTAATTGGTGCACGTTTGTCATTTTTCGGAAGCGCTAACAGAACACGGACAAAGAAGGAACAGACCGGGCGGGCGCTACGAAGTTCGAAAGAGTGGCGGGTCGGGCTAATTGGTGCACGTTTGTCATTTTTCGCAAGCGCTAGCAGAGCACAAAGAAGGAACAGGCAGGGCGGGCGCTACCAATTTCGCAATAGTGGCGGGTAGGGCTAATTGGTGTACGTTTGTCATTTTTCGCAAGCGCTAACAGAACACGGACAAAGAAGGAACAGACAGGGCGGGCGCTACCAATTTCGCCAGAGTGGCGGGTTGGGCTCATTTGTGCACGTTTGCATTTTTCGCAAGCGCTACTGAACACGGACAAAGATCGAACAGACAATGCGGGCGCTACCAATTTCTCTAGAGTGACGGATAGGCTTATTGGTGCACGTTTGTCATTTTTCGCTAGCGCTAATAGAACACGGACAAAGAAGGAACAGACAGGGCGGGCGCTACGAAGTTCGCCAGAGTGGCGAGTTGTGCTAATTGGTGCACGCATGTCATTTTTCGCAAGCGCTAACAGAACACGGACAAAGAAAGAACACACAATGCGGGCGCTACCAATTTCGCCAGAGTGGCGAGTTGTGCTAATTAGTGCACGATTGCATTTTTCCCAAGCGCTAACTGAACACGGACAAAGAAGGAACAGACAGGGCGGGCGCTACGAAGTTCGCAGGAGTGGCGAGTCGGGCTAATTGGTGTACGTTTGTCATTTTTCGCAAGCGCTAACAGAACACGGACAAAGAAGGAACAGACAGGGCGGGCGATACCAATTTCGCCAGAGTGGCGGGTTGGGCTAATTGGTGCACGTTTGTCATTTTTCGCAAGCGCTAACAGACCAGGGACAAAGAAGGAACAGACAGGGCGGGCGATACCAATTTCGCCAGAGTGGCTGGTTGGGCTAATTGGTGCACGTTTGTCATTTTTCGGAAGCGCTAACAGAACACGGACAATGAAGGAACAGACCGGGCGGGCGCTACGAAGTTCGAAAGAGTGGCGGGTCGGGCTAATTGGTGCACGTTTGTCATTTTTCGCAAGCGCTAGCAGAGCACAAAGAAGGAACAGGCAGGGCGGGCGCTACCAATTTCGCAATAGTGGCGGGTAGGGCTAATTGGTGTACGTTTGTCATTTTTCGCAAGCGCTAACAGAACACGGACAAAGAAGGAACAGACAGGGCGGGCGATACCAATTTCGCCAGAGTGGCGGGTTGGGCTAATTGGTGCACGTTTGTCATTTTTCGCAAGCGCTAACAGACCAGGGACAAAGAAGGAACAGACAGGGCGGGCGATACCAATTTCGCCAGAGTGGCGGGTTGGGCTAATTGGTGCACGTTTGTCATTTTTCGGAAGCGCTAACAGAACACGGACAAAGAAGGAACAGACCGGGCGGGCGCTACGAAGTTCGAAAGAGTGGCGGGTCGGGCTAATTGGTGCACGTTTGTCATTTTTCGCAAGCGTTAGCAGAGCACAAAGAAGGAACAGGCAGGGCGGGCGCTACCAATTTCGCAATAGTGGCGGGTAGGGCTAATTGGTGTACGTTTGTCATTTTTCGCAAGCGCTAACAGAACACGGACAAAGAAGGAACAGACAGGGCGGGCGCTACCAATTTCGCCAGAGTGGCGAGTTAAGCTAATTGGTGCACGTTTGTCATTTTTCGGAAGCGCTAGCAGAACACGGACAAAGAAGGAACAGACAATGCGCGCACAACCAATTTCGCCAGAGTGGCGAATTGGGCTAATTGGTGCACGTTTGTCATTTTTCGCAAGCGCTAACAGAACACGGACAAAGAAGGAACACACAATGCGGGCGCAAACAATTTCACCAGAGTGGCGGGTTGGGCTAATTGGTGCACGTTTGTCATTTTTCGCAAGCGCTAACAGAACACGGACAAAGAAAGAACACACAATGCGGGCGCTACCAATTTCGCCAGAGTGGCGAGTTGTGCTAATTAGTGCACGATTGCATTTTTCCCAAGCGCTAACTGAACACGGACAAAGAAGGAACAGACAGGGCGGGCGCTACGAAGTTCGCAGGAGTGGCGAGTCGGGCTAATTGGTGCACGCTTGTCATTTTTCGCAAGCGCTAACAGAACACGGACAAAGAAGGAACAGACAGGGCGGGCGATACCAATTTCGCCAGAGTGGCGGGTTGTGCTAATTGGTGCACGTTTGTCATTTTTCGCAAGCGCTAACAGACCAGGGACAAAGAAGGAACAGACAGGGCGGGCGATACCAATTTCGCCAGAGTGGCGGGTTGGGCTAATCGGGGCACGTTTGTCATTTTTCGGAAGCGCTAACAGAACGCGGACAATGAAGGAACAGACAATGCGGGCACTACCAATTTCGCCAGAGTGGCAAATTGGGCTAATCGGTGCACGTTTGTCATTTTTCGCAAGCGCTTACAGAACACGGACAAAGAAGGAACACACAATGCGGGCGCTATCTACTTCGCCAGAGTGGCGAGTTGGGCTAATTGGTGCACGTTTGTCATTTTTCGCAAGCGCTAACAGAACACGGACAAACAAGGAACAGACAATGCGGGCGCTACGAAGTTCGCAGGAGTGGCGGTTCGGGCTAATTGGGGCACGTTTGTTATTTTTCGCATGCGCTAACAGAACACAGAGACAGAAAGATCACACAATGCGGGCGCTACCAATTTCGCCAGAGTGGCGGGTTGGGCTCATTTGTGCACGTTTGCATTTTTCGCAAGCGCTACTGAACACGGACAAAGATCGAACAGACAATGCGGGCGCTACCAATTTCTCTAGAGTGACGGATAGGCTTATTGGTGCACGTTTGTCATTTTTCGCTAGCGCTAATAGAACACGGACAAAGAAGGAACAGACAGGGCGGGCGCTACGAAGTTCGCCAGAGTGGCGAGTTGTGCTAATTGGTGCACGCATGTCATTTTTCGCAAGCGCTAACAGAACACGGACAAAGAAAGAACACACAATGCGGGCGCTACCAATTTCGCCAGAGTGGCGAGTTGTGCTAATTAGTGCACGATTGCATTTTTCCCAAGCGCTAACTGAACACGGACAAAGAAGGAACAGACAGGGCGGGCGCTACGAAGTTCGCAGGAGTGGCGAGTCGGGCTAATTGGTGTACGTTTGTCATTTTTCGCAAGCGCTAACAGAACACGGACAAAGAAGGAACAGACAGGGCGGGCGATACCAATTTCGCCAGAGTGGCGGGTTGGGCTAATTGGTGCACGTTTGTCATTTTTCGCAAGCGCTAACAGACCAGGGACAAAGAAAAAACAGACAGGGCGGGCGATACCAATTTCGCCAGAGTGGCGGGTTGGGCTAATTGGTGCACGTTTGTCATTTTTCGGAAGCGCTAACAGAACACGGACAAAGAAGGAACAGACCGGGCGGGCGCTACGAAGTTCGAAAGAGTGGCGGGTCGGGCTAATTGGTGCACGTTTGTCATTTTTCGCAAGCGCTAGCAGAGCACAAAGAAGGAACAGGCAGGGCGGGCGCTACCAATTTCGCAATAGTGGCGGGTAGGGCTAATTGGTGTACGTTTGTCATTTTTCGCAAGCGCTAACAGAACACGGACAAAGAAGGAACAGACAGGGCGGGCGCTACCAATTTCGCCAGAGTGGCGAGTTAAGCTAATTGGTGCACGTTTGTCATTTTTCGGAAGCGCTAGCAGAACACGGACAAAGAAGGAACAGACAATGCGCGCACAACCAATTTCGCCAGAGTGGCGAATTGGGCTAATTGGTGCACGTTTGTCATTTTTCGCAAGCGCTAACAGAACACGGACAAAGAAGGAACACACAATGCGGGCGCAAACAATTTCACCAGAGTGGCGGGTTGGGCTAATTGGTGCACGTTTGCATTTTTCGCAAGCGCTAACTGAACACGGACAAAGAAGGAACAGACAATGCGGGCGCTACCAAGTTTCGCCAGAGTGGCGAGTGCGCTAATTAGTGCACGATTGCATTTTTCCCAAGCGCTAACTGAACACGGACAAAGAAGGAACAGACAGGGCGGGCGCTACGAAGTTCGCAGGAGTGGCGAGTCGGGCTAATTGGTGCACGCTTGTCATTTTTCGCAAGCGCTAACAGAACACGGACAAAGAAGGAACAGACAGGGCGGGCGATACCAATTTCGCCAGAGTGGCGGGTTGGGCTAATTGGTGCACGTTTGTCATTTTTCGGAAGCGCTAACAGAACACGGACAATGAAGGAACAGACCGGGCGGGCGCTACGAAGTTCGAAAGAGTGGCGGGTCGGGCTAATTGGTGCACGTTTGTCATTTTTCGCAAGCGCTAGCAGAGCACAAAGAAGGAACAGGCAGGGCGGGCGCTACCAATTTCGCAATAGTGGCGGGTAGGGCTAATTGGTGTACGTTTGTCATTTTTCGCAAGCGCTAACAGAACACGGACAAAGAAGGAACAGACAGGGCGGGCGATACCAATTTCGCCAGAGTGGCGGGTTGGGCTAATTGGTGCACGTTTGTCATTTTTCGCAAGCGCTAACAGACCAGGGACAAAGAAGGAACAGACAGGGCGGGCGATACCAATTTCGCCAGAGTGGCGGGTTGGGCTAATTGGTGCACGTTTGTCATTTTTCGGAAGCGCTAACAGAACACGGACAAAGAAGGAACAGACCGGGCGGGCGCTACGAAGTTCGAAAGAGTGGCGGGTCGGGCTAATTGGTGCACGTTTGTCATTTTTCGCAAGCGCTAGCAGAGCACAAAGAAGGAACAGGCAGGGCGGGCGCTACCAATTTCGCAATAGTGGCGGGTAGGGCTAATTGGTGTACGTTTGTCATTTTTCGCAAGCGCTAACAGAACACGGACAAAGAAGGAACAGACAGGGCGGGCGCTACCAATTTCGCCAGAGTGGCGAGTTAAGCTAATTGGTGCACGTTTGTCATTTTTCGGAAGCGCTAGCAGAACACGGACAAAGAAGGAACAGACAATGCGCGCACAACCAATTTCGCCAGAGTGGCGAATTGGGCTAATTGGTGCACGTTTGTCATTTTTCGCAAGCGCTAACAGAACACGGACAAAGAAGGAACACACAATGCGGGCGCAAACAATTTCACCAGAGTGGCGGGTTGGGCTAATTGGTGCACGTTTGCATTTTTCGCAAGCGCTAACTGAACACGGACAAAGAAGGAACAGACAATGCGGGCGCTACCAATTTCGCCAGAGTGGCGAGTGCGCTAATTGGTGCACGTTTGTCATTTTTCGCAAGCGCTAACAGAACACGGACAAAGAAGGAACAGACAGGGCGGGCGCTACCAATTTCGCCAGAGTGGCGGGTTGGGCTAATTGGTGCACGTTTGTCATTTTTCGCAAGCGCTAACAGAACACGGACAAAGAAGGAACAGACAGGGCGGGCGATACCAATTTCGCCAGAGTGGCGGGTTGGGCTAATTGGTGCACGTTTGTCATTTTTCGCAAGCGCTAACAGAACACGGACAAAGAAGGAACAGACAGGGCGGGCGCTACCAATTTCGCCAGAGTGGCGGTTGGGCTAATTGGTGCACGTTTGTCATCCTTCGCAAGCGCTAACAGAACACGGACAAAGAAGAAGGAACAGACAGGGCGGGGGATACCAATTTCGCTAGAGTTGCGGGTTGGGCTAATTGGTGCATGTTTGTCATTTTTCGCAAGCGCTAACAGAACACGGACAAAGAAGGAACAGACCGGGCGGGCGCTACGAAGTTCGAAAGAGTGGCGGGTCGGGCTAATTGGTGCACGTTTGTCATTTTTCGCAAGCGCTAACAGAACACGGACAAAGAAGGAACAGACAGGGCGGGCGCTACCAATTTCGCAATAGTGGCGGGTAGGGCTAATTGGTGTACGTTTGTCATTTTTCGCAAGCGCTAACAGAACACGGACAAAGAAGGAACAGACAGGGCGGGCGATACCAATTTCGCCAGAGTGGCGGGTTGGGCTAATTGGTGCACGTTTGTCATTTTTCGCAAGCGCTAACAGACCAGGGACAAAGAAGGAACAGACAGGGCGGGCGATACCAATTTCGCCAGAGTGGCGGGTTGGGCTAATTGGTGCACGTTTGTCATTTTTCGGAAGCGCTAACAGAACACGGACAAAGAAGGAACAGACCGGGCGGGCGCTACGAAGTTCGAAAGAGTGGCGGGTCGGGCTAATTGGTGCACGTTTGTCATTTTTCGCAAGCGCTAGCAGAGCACAAAGAAGGAACAGGCAGGGCGGGCGCTACCAATTTCGCAATAGTGGCGGGTAGGGCTAATTGGTGTACGTTTGTCATTTTTCGCAAGCGCTAACAGAACACGGACAAAGAAGGAACAGACAGGGCGGGCGCTACCAATTTCGCCAGAGTGGCGAGTTAAGCTAATTGGTGCACGTTTGTCATTTTTCGGAAGCGCTAGCAGAACACGGACAAAGAAGGAACAGACAATGCGCGCACAACCAATTTCGCCAGAGTGGCGAATTGGGCTAATTGGTGCACGTTTGTCATTTTTCGCAAGCGCTAACAGAACACGGACAAAGAAGGAACACACAATGCGGGCGCAAACAATTTCACCAGAGTGGCGGGTTGGGCTAATTGGTGCACGTTTGCATTTTTCGCAAGCGCTAACTGAACACGGACAAAGAAGGAACAGACAATGCGGGCGCTACCAATTTCGCCAGAGTGGCGAGTGCGCTAATTGGTGCACGTTTGTCATTTTTCGCAAGCGCTAACAGAACACGGACAAAGAAGGAACAGACAGGGCGGGCGCTACGAATTTCGCCAGGAGTGGCGAGTCGGGCTAATTGGTGCACGTTTGTCATTTTTCGCAAGCGCTAACAGAACACGGACAAAGAAGGAACAGACAGGGCGGGCGATACCAATTTCGCCAGAGTGGCGGGTTGGGCTAATTGGTGCACGTTTGTCATTTTTCGCAAGCGCTAACAGAACACGGACAAAGAAGGAACAGACAGGGCGGGCGATACCAATTTCGCCAGAGTGGCGGGTTGGGCTAATTGGTGCACGTTTGTCATTTTTCGCAAGCGCTAACAGAACACGGACAAAGAAGAAGGAACAGACAGGGCGGGGGATACCAATTTCGCTAGAGTTGCGGGTTGGGCTAATTGGTGCATGTTTGTCATTTTTCGCAAGCGCTAACAGAACACAAAGAAGGAACAGACAGGGCGGGCGCTACCAATTTCGCAATAGTGGCGGGTAGAGCTAATTGGTGTACGTTTGTCATTTTTCGCAAGCGCTAACAGGACACGGACAAAGAAGGAACAGACAGGGCGGGCGATACCAATTTCGCCAGAGTGGCGGGTTGGGCAAATCGGTGCACGTTTGTCATTTTTCGGAAGCGCTAACAGAACGCGGACAATGAAGGAACAGACAATGCGGGCACTACCAATTTCGCCAGAGTGGCGAATTGGGCTAATCGGTGCACGTTTGTCATTTTTCGCAAGCGCTAACAGAACACGGACAAAGAAGGAACACACAATGCGGGCGCTATCTACTTCGCCAGAGTGGCGAGTTGGGCTAATTGGTGCACGTTTGTCATTTTTCGCAAGCGCTAACAGAACACGGACAAACAAGGAACAGACAATGCGGGCGCTACGAAGTTCGCAGGAGTGGCGGGTCGGGCTAATTGGGGCACGTTTGTTATTTTTCGCAAGCGCTAACAGAACACAGAGACAGAAAGATCACACAATGCGGGCGCTACCAATTTCGCCAGAGTGGCGGGTTGGGCTCATTGGTGCACGTTTGCATTTTTCGCAAGCGCTACTGAACACGGACAAAGATCGAACAGACAATGCGGGCGCTACCAATTTCGCCAGAGTGACGGATAGGCTTATTGGTGCACGTTTGTCATTTTTCGCTAGCGCTAACAGAACACGGACAAAGAAGGAACAGACAGGGCGGGCGCTACGAAGTTCGCCAGAGTGGCGAGTTGTGCTAATTGGTGCACGTTTGTCATTTTTCGCAAGCGCTAACAGAACACGGACAAAGAAAGAACACACAATGCGGGCGCTACCAATTTCGCCAGAGTGGCGAGTTGTGCTAATTAGTGCACGATTGCATTTTTCCCAAGCGCTAACTGAACACGGACAAAGAAGGAACAGACAGGGCGGGCGCTACGAAGTTCGCAGGAGTGGCGAGTCGGGCTAATTGGTGCACGTTTGTCATTTTTCGCAAGCGCTAACAGAACACGGACAATGAAGGAACAGACAATGCGGGCGCTACCAATTTCGCCAGAGTGGCGAGTTGGGCTAATTGGTGCACGTTTGTCATTTTTCGCAAGCGCTAACAGAACACGGACAAAGAAGGAACAGACAGGGCGGGCGCTACCAATTTCGCAATAGTGGCGGGTAGGGCTAATTGGTGTACGTTTGTCAATTTTCGCAAGCGCTAACCGAACACGGACAAAGAAGGAACAGACAGGGCGGGCGATACCAATTTCTCCAGAGTGGCGGGTTGGGATAATTGGTGCACGTTTGTCATTTTTCGCAAAAGCTAACAGAACACGGACAAAGAAGGAACAGGCAATGCGGGCGCTACCAATTTCACCAGAGTGGCGAGTTAAGTTAATTGGTGCACGTTTTTCATTTTTCGCAAGCGCTAACAGAACACGGACAAAGGAACAGACAATGCGGGGGCTACCAATTTCGCCAGAGTGGCGGGTTGGGCTAATTGGTGCACGTTTGTCATTTTTCTTACGCGCTAACAGAACACGGACAAAGAAGGAACAGACAATGCGGGCGCTACCAATTTCGCCAGAGTGGCGGGTTGGGCTTATCGGTGCACATTTGTCATTTTTCGGAAGCGCTAACAGAACACGGACAAAGAAGGAACAGACATTGCGGGCACTACCAATTTCGCCAGAGTGGCGAATTGGGCAAATTGGTGCACGTTTGACATTTTTCGCAAGCGCTAACAGAACACGGACAAAGAAGGAACACACAATACGGGCGCTACCAATTCCGCCAGAGTGGCGAGTTGGGCTTATTGGTGCACGTTTGTCATTTTTCGCAAGCGCTAACAGAACACGGACAAACAAGGAACAGACAATGCGGGCGCTACCAATTTTTCCAGAGTGGCGAGTCGTGCTAATTGGATTGGTGCACGTCCGTCATTTTTCGCAAGCGCTAACAGAACACAGACACTGAAGGAACAGACAATGCGGGCGCTACCAATTTCGCCAGAGTGGCGGGTTGGGCTAATCGGTGCACGTTTGTCATTTTTCGCAAGCGCTAACAGAACATGGACAAAGAAGGAGCAGACAATGCGGGCGCTGTCATTTTCGCCAGAGTGACGAGTTGGGCTAGTTGGTGCACGTTTGACATTTTTTGCAAGCTCTAACAGAACACGGACAAACAAGGAACAGGCAATGCGGGCGCTACGAAGTTCTCAGGAGTGGCGGGTCGGGCTAATTGTGGCACGTTTGTCATTTTTCGCAAGCGCTAACAGAACACAGAGAAAGAAGGAACAGACAATGCGGGCGCTACTAATTTCGCCAGAGTGCCGCGTTGGGCTAATTGGTGCACGTTTGTCATTTTTCGCAAGCGCTAACAGACCAGGGACAAAGAAGGAACAGACAGGGCGGGCGATACCAATTTCGCCAGAGTGGCGGGTTGGGCTAATTGGTGCACGTTTGTCATTTTTCGCAAGCGCTAACAGAACACGGACAAAGAAGGAACAGACAGGGCGGACGCTACCAATTTCGCAAGAGTGGCGGGTTGGGCTAATTGGTGCACGTTTGTTATTCTTCGCAAGCGCTAACAGAACACGGACAATGAAGAAGGAACAGACAGGGCGGGCGATACCAATTTCGCTAGAGTTGCGGGTTGGGCTAATTGGTGCATGTTTGTCATTTTTCGCAAGCGCTAACAGAACACAAAGAAGGAACAGACAGGGCGGGCGCTACCAATTTCGCAATAGTGGCGGGTAGAGCTAATTGGTGTACGTTTGTCATTTTTCGCAAGCGCTAACAGAACACGGACAAAGAAGGAACAGACAGGGCGGGCGATACCAATTTCGCCAGAGTGGCGGGTTGGGCTAATCGGTGCATGTTTGTCATTTTTCGGAAGCAGTAACAGAACACGGACAATGAAGGAACAGACAATGCGGTCACTACCAATTTCGCCAGAGTGGCGAATTGGGCTAATTGGTGCACGTTTGTCATTTTTCGCAAGCGCTAACAGAACACGGACAAAGAAGGAACACACAATGCGGGCGCTACGAAGTTCGCAGGAGTGGCGGGTCGGGCTAATTGGGGCACGTTTGTTATTTTTCGCAAGCGCTAACAGAACACAGAGAAAGAAAGATCACACAATGCGGGCGCTACCAATTTCGCCAGAGTGGCGGGTTGGGCTAATTGGTGCACGTTTGCATTTTTCGCAAGCGCTACTGAACACGGACAAAGATCGAACAGACAATGCGGGCGCTACCAATTTCGCCAGAGTGACGGATAGGCTTATTGGTGCACGTTTGTCATTTTTCGCAAGCGCTAACAGAACACGGACAAAGAAGGAACAGACAGGACGGGCGCTACGAAGTTCGCCAGAGTGGCGAGTTGTGCTAATTGGTGCACGTTTGTCATTTTTCGCAAGCGCTAACAGTACACGGACAAAGAAAGAACACACAATGCGGGCGCTACCAATTTCGCCAGAGTGGCGAGCTGTGCTAATTGGTGCACGTTTGTCATTTTTTCGCAAGCGCTAGCAGAACACGGACAAAGAACGAACATACAATGCGGGCGCTACCGATTTCGACAGAGTGGCGAGTTGGGCTAATTGGTGCACGTTTGTCATTTTTCGCAAGCGCTAAGAGAACACGGACAAAGAAGGAACAGACAGGGCGGGCGATACCAATTTCGCCAGAGTGGCAGGTTTGGGGTAATTGGTGCACGTTTGTCGTTTTTCGCAAGAGCTAGCAGAACACGGACAAAGAAGGAACAGACAGGGCGGGCGCTACCAATTTCGTAAGAGTGGCGGGTTGGGCTAATTCGTGCACGTTTGTCATTTTTCGCAGGCGCTAATAGAACACGGACAAAGAAGGAACAGACAATGCGGGCGCTACCAATTTCGCCAGAGTGGCGAGTTAAGCTAATTGGTGCACATTTTTCATTTTTCGCAAGCGCTAACAGAACACAGAGAAAGAGGGAACAGACAATGCGGGCGCTACTAATTTCGCCAGAGTGCCGCGTTGGGCTTATTGGTGCACGTTTGCATTTTTCGCAAGCGCTAACTGAACACGGACAAAGAAGGAACAGACAGGGCGGGCGCTACGAAGTTCGCAGGAGTGGCGAGTCGGGCTAATTGGTGCACGCTTGTCATTTTTCGCAAGCGCTAACAGAACACGGACAAAGAAGGAACAGGCAGGGCGGGCGATACCAATTTCGCCAGAGAGGCGGGTTGGGCTAATTGGTGCACATTTGTCATTTTTCGCAAGCGCTAACAGACCAGGGAAAAAGAAGGAACAGACAGGGCGGGCGATACCAATTTCGCCAGAGTGGCGGGTTGGGCTAATTGGTGCACGTTTGTCAGTTTTTGCAAGCGCTAACAGAACACGGACAAAGAAGGAACAGACAGGGCGGACGCTACCAATTTCGCAAGATTGGCGGGTTGGGCTAATTGGTGCACGTTTGTTATTCTTCGCAAGCGCTAACAGAACACGGACAATGAAGAAGGAACAGACAGGGCGGGCGATACCAATTTCGCTAGAGTTGCGGGTTGGGCTAATTGGTGCATGTTTGTCATTTTTCGCAAGCGCTAACAGAACACAAAGAAGGAACAGACAGGGCGGGCGCTACCAATTTCGCAATAGTGGCGGGTAGAGCTAATTGGTGTACGTTTGTCATTTTTCGCAAGCGCTAACAGAACACGGACAAAGAAGGAACAGACAGGGCGGGCGATACCAATTTCGCCAGAGTGCCGGGTTGGGCTAATCGGTGCACGTTTGTCATTTTTCGGAAGCGCTAACAGAACACGGACAATGAAGGAACAGACTATGCGGGCACTACCAATTTCGCGAGAGTGGCGAATTGGGCTAATTGGTGCACGTTTGTCATTTTTCGCAAGCGCTAACAGAACACGGACAAAGAAGGAACACAAAATGCGGGCGCTATCTAATTCGCCAGAGTGGCGAGTTGGGCTAATTGGTGCACGTTTGTTATTTATCGCAAGCGCTAACAGAACACGGACAAACAAGGAACAGACAATGCGGGCGCTACGAAGCTCGCAGGAGTGGCGGGTCGGGCTAATTGGGGCACGTTTGTTTTTTTTCGCAAGCGCTAACAGAACACAGAGAAAGAAAAATCACACAATGCGGGCGCTACCAATTTCGCCAGAGTGGCGGGTTGGGCTAATTGGTGCACGTTTGCATTTTTCGCAAGCGCTACTGAACACGGACAAAGATCGAACAGACAATGCGGGCGCTACCAATTTCGCCAGAGTGACGGATAGGCTTATTGGTGCACGTTTGTCATTTTTCGCAAGCGCTAACAGAACACGGACAAAGAAGGAACAGACAGGACGGGCGCTACGAAGTTCGCCAGAGTGGCGAGTTGTGCTAATTGGTGCACGTTTGTCATTTTTCGCAAGCGCTAACAGTACACGGACAAAGAAAGAACACACAATGCGGGCGCTACCAATTTCGCCAGAGTGGCGAGTTGTGCTAATTGGTGCACGTTTGTCATTTTTCGCAAGCGCTAGCAGAACACGGACAAAGAACGAACATACAATGCGGGCGCTACCGATTTCGACAGAGTGGCGAGTTGGGCTAATTGGTGCACGTTTGTCATTTTTCGCAAGCGCTAAGAGAACACGGACAAAGAAGGAACAGACAGGGCGGGCGATACCAATTTCGCCAGAGTGGCAGGTTTGGGGTAATTGGTGCACGTTTGTCGTTTTTCGCAAGAGCTAGCAGAACACGGACAAAGAAGGAACAGACAGGGCGGGCGCTACCAATTTCGTAAGAGTGGCGGGTTGGGCTAATTGGTGCACGTTTGTCATTTTTCGCAGGCGCTAATAGAACACGGACAAAGAAGGAACAGACAATGCGGGCGCTACCAATTTCGCCAGAGTGGCGAGTTAAGCTAATTGGTGCACATTTTTCATTTTTCGCAAGCGCTAACAGAACACGGACAAAGAATTAACAGACAGGGCGGGCGCTGCCAATTTCGCAATAGTGGCGGGTAGTTCTAATTGGTGTACGTTTGTCAATTTTCGCAAGCGCTAACAGAAAACGGACAAAGAAGGAACAGACAGGGCGGGCGATACCAATTTCTCCAGAGTGGCGGGTTGGGATAATTGGTGCACGTTTGTCGTTTTTCGCAAAAGCTAACAGAACACGGACAAAGAAGGAACAGACAATGCGGGCGCTACCAATTTCGCCAGAGTGGCGAGTTAAGCTAATTGGTGCACGTTTTTCATTTTTCGCAAGCACTAAAAGAACACGGACAAAGGAACAGACAATGCGGGCGCTACCAATTTCGCCAGAGTGGCGGGTTGGGCTCATCGGTGCACATTTGTCATTTTTCGGAAGCGCTAACAGAACACGGACAAAGAAGGAACAGACATTGCGGGCACTACCAATTTCGCCAGAGTGGCGAATTGGGCTAATTGGTGCACGTTTGACATTTTTCTCAAGCGCTAACAGAACACGGACAAAGAAGGAACACACAATACGGGCGCTACCAATTTCGCCAGATTGGCGAGTTGGGCTAATTGGTGCACGTTTGTCATTTTTCGCCAGCGCTAGCAGAACACGGACAAACAAGGAACAGACAATGCGGGCGCTACCAATTTTGCCAGAGTGGCGAGTCGTGCTAATTGGATTGGTGCACGTCCGTCATTTTTCGCAAGCGCTAACAGACCAGGGACAAAGAAGGAAAAGACAGGGCGGGCGATACCAATTTCGCCAGAGTGGCGGGTTGGGCTAATTGGTGCACGTTTGTCATTTTTCGCAAGCGCTAACAGAACACGGACAAAGAAGGATCAGACAGGGCGGACGCTACCAATTTCGCAAGAGTGTCGGGTTGGGCTAATTGGTGCACGTTTGTCATCCTTCGCAAGCGCTAACAGAACACGGACAAAGAAGAAGGAACAGACAGGGCGGGGGATACCAATTTCGCTAGAGTTGCGGGTTGGGCTAATTGGTGCATGTTTGTCATTTTTCGCAAGCGCTAACAGAACACAAAGACGGAACAGACAGGGCGGGCGCTACCAATTTCGCAATAGTGGCGGGTAGAGCTAATTGGTGTACGTTTGTCATTTTTCGCAAGCGCTAACAGGACACGGACAAAGAAGGAACAGACAGGGCGGGCGATACCAATTTCGCCAGAGTGGCGGGTTGGGCTAATCGGTGCACGTTTGTCATTTTTCGGAAGCGCTAACAGAACGCGGACAATGAAGGAACAGACAATGCGGGCACTACCAATTTCGCCAGAGTGGCGAATTGGGCTAATCGGTGCACGTTTGTCATTTTTCGCTAGCGCTAACAGAACACGGACAAAGAAGGAACAGACAGGGCGGGCGCTACGAAGTTCGCCAGAGTGGCGAGTTGTGCTAATTGGTGCACGTTTGTCATTTTTCGCAAGCGCTAACAGAACACGGACAAAGAAAGAACACACAATGCGGGCGCTACCAATTTCGCCAGAGTGGCGAGTTGTGCTAATTAGTGCACGATTGCATTTTTCCCAAGCGCTAACTGAACACGGACAAAGAAGGAACAGACAGGGCGGGCGCTACGAAGTTCGCCGGAGTGGCGAGTCGGGCTAATTGGTGCACGCTTGTCATTTTTCGCAAGCGCTAACAGAACACGGACAAAGAAGGAACAGACAGGGCGGGCGATACCAATTTCGCCAGAGTGGCGGGTTGGGCTAATTGGTGCACATTTGTCATTTTTCGCCAGCGCTAACAGAACACGGACAATGAAGGAACAGACAATGCGGGCGCTACCAATTTCGCCAGAGTGGCGAGTTAAGCTAATTGGTGCTCATTTTTCATTTTTCGCAAGCGCTAACAGAACACGGACAAAGAAGGAACAGACAGGGCAGGCGCTACCAATTTCGCAATAGTGGCGGGTAGGGCTAATTGGTGTACGTTTGTCAATTTTCGCAAGCGCTAACAGAACACGGACAAAGAAGGAACAGACAGGGCGGGCGATACCAATTTCTCCAGAGTGGCGGGTTGGGATAATTGGTGCAGGTTTGTCGTTTTTCGCAAAAGCTAACAGAACACGGACAAAGAAGGAACAGGCAATGCGGGCGCTACCAATTTCACCAGAGTGGCGAGTTAAGTTAATTGGTGCACGTTTTTTATTTTTCGCAAGCGCTAACAGAACACGGACAAAGGAACAGACAATGCGGGGGCTACCAATTTCGCCAGAGTGGCGGGTTGGGCTAATTGGTGCACGTTTGTCGTTTTTCTTACGCGCTAGCAAAACACGGACAAAGAAGGAACAGACAATGCGGGCGCTACCAATTTCGCCAGAGTGCCGCGTTGGGCTAATTGGTGCACGTTTGCATTTTTCGCAAGCGCTAACTGAACACGGACAAAGAAGGAACAGACAGGGCGGGCGCTACGAAGTTCGCAGGAGTGGCGAGTCGGGCTAATTGGTGCACGCTTGTCATTTTTCGCAAGCGCTAACAGAACACGGACAAAGAAGGAACAGGCAGGGCGGGCGATACCAATTTCGCCAGAGTGGCGGGTTGGGCTAACTGGTGCACGTTTGTCATTTTTCGCAAGCGCTAACAGACCAGGGACAAAGAAGGAACAGACAGGGCGGGCGATACCAATTTCGCCAGAGTGGCGGGTTGGGCTAATTGGTGCACGTTTGTCATTTTTCGCAAGCGCTAACAGAACACGGACAAAGAAGGAACAGACAGGGCGGACGCTACCAATTTCGCAAGAGTGGCGGGTTGGGCTAATTGGTGCACGTTTGTTATTCTTCGCAAGCGCTAACAGAACACGGACAATGAAGAAGGAACAGACAGGGCGGGCGATACCAATTTCGCTAGAGTTGCGGGTTGGGCTAATTGGTGCATGTTTGTCATTTTTCGCAAGCGCTAACAGAACACGGACAATGAAGGAACAGACCGGGCGGGCGCTACGAAGTTCGAAAGAGTGGCGGGTCGGGCTAATTGGTGCACGTTTGTCATTTTTCGCAAGCGCTAACAGAACACGGACAAAGAAGGAACAGACAGGACGGGCGATACCAATTTCGCCAGAGTGGCGGGTTGGGCTAATCGGTGCACGTTTGTCATTTTTCGGAAGCGGTAACAGAACACGGACAATGAAGGAACAGACAATGCGGTCACTACCAATTTCGCCAGAGTGGCGAATTGGGCTAATTGGTGCACGTTTGTCATTTTTCGCAAGCGCTAACAGAACACGGACAAAGAAGGAACACACAATGCGGGCGCTACGAAGTTCGCAGGAGTGGCGGGTCGGGCTAATTGGGGCACGTTTGTTATTTTTCGCAAGCGCTAACAGAACACAGAGAAAGAAATATCACACAATGCGGGCGCTACCAATTTCGCCAGAGTGGCGGGTTGGGCTAATTGGTGCACGTTTGCATTTTTCGCAAGCGCTACTGAACACGGACAAAGATCGAACAGACAATGCGGGCGCTACCAATTTCGCCAGAGTGACGGATAGGCTTATTGGTGCACGTTTGTCATTTTTCGCAAGCGCTAACAGAACACGGACAAAGAAGGAACAGACAGGACGGGCGCTACGAAGTTCGCCAGAGTGGCGAGTTGTGCTAATTGGTGCACGTTTGTCATTTTTCGCAAGCGCTAACAGTACACGGACAAAGAAAGAACACACAATGCGGGCGCTACCAATTTCGCCAGAGTGGCGAGTTGTGCTAATTGGTGCACGTTTGTCATTTTTCGCAAGCGCTAGCAGAACACAGAGAAAGAAGGAACAGACAATGCGGGCGCTACTAATTTCGCCAGAGTGGCGCGTTGGGCTAATTGGTGCACGTTTGCATTTTTCGCAAGCGCTAACTGAACACGGACAAAGAAGGAACAGACAGGGCGGGCGCTACGAAGTTCGCAGGAGTGGCGAGTCGGGCTAATTGGTGCACGCTTGTCATTTTTCGCAAGCGCTAACAGACCAGGGACAAAGAAGGAACAGACAGGGCGGGCGATACCAATTTCGCCAGAGTGGCGGGTTGGGCTAATTGGTGCACGTTTGTCATTTTTTGCAAGCGCTAACAGAACACGGACAAAGAAGGAACAGACAGGGCGGACGCTACCAATTTCGCAAGAGTGGCGGGTTGGGCTAATTGGTGCACGTTTGTTATTCTTCGCAAGCGCTAACAGAACACGGACAATGAAGAAGGAACAGACAGGGCGGGCGATACCAATTTCGCTAGAGTTGCGGGTTGGGCTAATTGGTGCATGTTTGTCATTTTTCGCAAGCGCTAACAGAACACAAAGAAGGAACAGACAGGGCGGGCGCTACCAATTTCGCAATAGTGGCGGGTAGAGCTAATTGGTGTACGTTTGTCATTTTTCGCAAGCGCTAACAGAACACGGACAAAGAAGGAACAGACAGGGCGGGCGATACCAATTTCGCCAGAGTGCCGGGTTGGGCTAATCGGTGCACGTTTGTCATTTTTCGGAAGCGCTAACAGAACACGGACAATGAAGGAACAGACTATGCGGGCACTACCAATTTCGCGAGAGTGGCGAATTGGGCTAATTGGTGCACGTTTGTCATTTTTCGCAAGCGCTAACAGAACACGGACAAAGAAGGAACACACAATGCGGGCGCTATCTAATTCGCCAGAGTGGCGAGTTGGGCTAATTGGTGCACGTTTGTTATTTTTCGCAAGCGCTAACAGAACACGGACAAACAAGGAACAGACAATGCGGGCGCTACGAAGTTCGCAGGAGTGGCGGGTCGGGCTAATTGGGGCACGTTTGTTTTTTTTCGCAAGCGCTAACAGAACACAGAGAAAGAAAAATCACACAATGCTGGCGCTACCAATTTCGCCAGAGTGGCGGGTTGGGCTAACTGGTGCACGTTTGCATTTTTCGCAAGCGCTACTGAACACGGACAAAGATCGAACAGACAATGCGGGCGCTACCAATTTCGCCAGAGTGACGGATAGGCTTATTGGTGCACGTTTGTCATTTTTCGCAAGCGCTAACAGAACACGGACAAAGAAGGAACAGACAGGACGGGCGCTACGAAGTTCGCCAGAGTGGCGAGTTGTGCTAATTGGTGCACGTTTGTCATTTTTCGCAAGCGCTAACAGTACACGGACAAAGAAAGAACACACAATGCGGGCGCTACCAATTTCGCCAGAGTGGCGAGTTGTGCTAATTGGTGCACGTTTGTCATTTTTCGCAAGCGCTAGCAGAACACGGACAAAGAACGAACATACAATGCGGGCGCTACCGATTTCGACAGAGTGGCGAGTTGGGCTAATTGGTGCACGTTTGTCATTTTTCGCAAGCGCTAAGAGAACACGGACAAAGAAGGAACAGACAGGGCGGGCGATACCAATTTCGCCAGAGTGGCAGGTTTGGGGTAATTGGTGCACGTTTGTCGTTTTTCGCAAGAGCTAGCAGAACACGGACAAAGAAGGAACAGACAGGGCGGGCGCTACCAATTTCGTAAGAGTGGCGGGTTGGGCTAATTGGTGCACGTTTGTCATTTTTCGCAGGCGCTAATAGAACACGGACAAAGAAGGAACAGACAATGCGGGCGCTACCAATTTCGCCAGAGTGGCGAGTTAAGCTAATTGGTGCACATTTTTCATTTTTCGCAAGCGCTAACAGAACACGGACAAAGAATTAACAGACAGGGCGGGCGCTGCCAATTTCGCAATAGTGGCGGGTAGGGCTAATTGGTGTACGTTTGTCAATTTTCGCAAGCGCTAACAGAAAACGGACAAAGAAGGAACAGACAGGGCGGGCGATACCAATTTCTCCAGAGTGGCGGGTTGGGATAATTGGTGCACGTTTGTCGTTTTTCGCAAAAGCTAACAGAACACGGACAAAGAAGGAACAGACAATGCGGGCGCTACCAATTTCGCCAGAGTGGCGAGTTAAGCTAATTGGTGCACGTTTTTCATTTTTCGCAAGCGCTAACAGAACACGGACAAAGGAACAGACAATGCAGGGGCTACCAATTTCGCCAGAGTGGCGGGTTGGGCTAATTGGTGCACGTTTGTCATTTTTCTTACGCGCTAACAGAACACGGACAAAGAAGGAACAGACAATGCGGGCGCTACCAATTTCGCCAGAGTGGCGGGTTGGGCTTATCGGTGCACATTTGTCATTTTTCGGAAGCGCTAACAGAACACGGACAAAGAAGGAACAGACATTGCGGGCACTACCAATTTCGCCAGAGTGGCGAATTGGGCTAATTGGTGCACGTTTGACATTTTTCGCAAGCGCTAACAGAACACGGACAAAGAAGGAACACACAATACGGGCGCTACCAATTTCGCCAGAGTGGCGAGTTGGGCTAATTGGTGCACGTTTGTCATTTTTCGCAAGCGCTAACAGAACACGGACAAACAAGGAACAGACAATGCGGGCGCTACCAATTTTGCCAGAGTGGCGAGTCGTGCTATTGATTGGTGCACGTCCGTCATTTTTCGCAAGCGCTAACAGAACACAGACACTGAAGGAACAGACAATGCGGGCGCTACCAATTTCGCCAGAGTGGCGGGTTGGGCTAATCGGTGCACGTTTGTCATTTTTCGCAAGCGCTAACAGAACATGGACAAAGAAGGAGCAGACAATGCGGGCGCTGTCAATTTCGCCAGAGTGACGAGTTGGGCTAGTTGGTGCACGTTTGACATTTTTCGCAAGCGCTAACAGAACACGGACCAAGAAGGAACACACAATGCGGGCGCTACCAATTTCGCCAGAGTGGCGAGTTGGGCTAATTTGTGCACGTTTGTCATTTTTTGCAAGCGCTAAAGAACACGTACAAACAAGGAATAGGCAATGCGGGCGCTACGAAGTTCTCAGGAGTGGCGGGTCGGGCTAATTGGGGCACGTTTGTCATTTTTCGCAAGCGCTAACAGAACACAGAGAAAGAAGGAACAGACAATGCGGGCGCTACTAATTTCGCCAGAGTGGCGCGTTGGGCTAATTGGTGCACGTTTGCATTTTTCGCAAGCGCTAACTGAACACGGACAAAGAAGGAACAGGCAGGGCGGGCGATACCAATTTCGCCAGAGTGGCGGGTTGGGCTAATTGGTGCACGTTTGTCATTTTTCGCAAGCGCTAACAGAACAGGGACAAAGAAGGAACAGACAGGGCGGGCGATACCAATTTCGCCAGAGTGGCGGGTTGGGCTAATTGGTGCACGTTTGTCATTTTTCGCAAGCGCTAACAGAACACGGACAAAGAAGGAACAGACAGGGCGGACGCTACCAATTTCGCAAGAGTGGCGGGTTGGGCTAATTGGTGCATGTTTGTTATTCTTCGCAAGCGCTAACAGAACACGGACAAAGAAGGAACAGACCGGGCGGGCGCTACGAAGTTCAAAAGAGTGGCGGGTCGGGCTAATTGGTGCCCGTTTGTCATTTTTCGCAAGCACTAACAGAACACAAAGAAGGAACAGACAGGGCGGGCGCTACCAATTTCGCAATAGTGGCGGGTAAGGCTAATTGGTGTACGTTTCTCAATTTTCGCAAGCGCTAACAGAACACGGACAAAGAAGGAACAGACAGGACGGGCGATACCAATTTCGCTAGAGTTGCGGGTTGGGCTAATTGGTGCATGTTTGTCATTTTTCGCAAGCGCTAACAGAACACAAAGAAGGAACAGACAGGGCGGGCGCTACCAATTTCGTAAGAGTGGCGGGTTGGGCTAATTGGTGCACGTTTGTCATTTTTCGCAGGCGCTAATAGAACACGGACAAAGAAGGAAAAGACAATGCGGGCGCTACCAATTTCGCCAGAGTGGCGAGTTAAGCTAATTGGTGCACATTTTTCATTTTTCGCAAGCGCTAACAGAACACGGACAAAGAAGGAACAGACAGGGCGGGCGATACCAATTTCGCCAGAGTGGCGGGTTGGGCTAATCGGTGCACGTTTGTCATTTTTCGGAAGCGCTAACAGAACACGGACAATGAAGGAACAGACAATGCGGGCACTACCAATTTCGCCAGAGTGGCGAATTGGGCTAATTGGTGCACGTTTGTCATTTTTCGCAAGCGCTAACAGAACACGGACAAAGAAGGAACACACAATGCGGGCGCTATCTATTTCGCCAGAGTGGCGAGTTGGGCTAATTGGTGCACGTTTGTTATTTTTCGCAAGCGCTAACAGAACACGGACAAACAAGGAACAGACAATGCGGGCGCTACGAAGTTCGCAGGAGTGGCGGGTCGGGCTAATTGGGGCACGTTTGTTATTTTTCGCAAGCGCTAACAGAACACAGAGAAAGAAAGATCACACAATGCGGGCGCTACCAATTTCGCCAGAGTGGCGGGTTGGGCTAATTGGTGCACGTTTGCATTTTTCGCAAGCGCTACTGAACACGGACAAAGATCGAACAGACAATGCGGGCGCTACCAATTTCGCCAGAGTGACGGATAGGCTTATTGGTGCACGTTTCTCATTTTTCGCAAGCGCTAACAGAACACGGACAAAGAAGGAACAGACAGGACGGGCGCTACGAAGTTCGCCAGAGTGGCGAGTTGTGCTAATTGGTGCAAGTTTGTCATTTTTCGCAAGCGCTAACAGTACACGGACAAAGAAAGAACACACAATGCGGGCGCTACCAATTTCGCCAGAGTGGCGAGTTGTGCTAATTGGTGCACGTTTGTCATTTTTCGCAAGCGCTAGCAGAACACGGACAAAGAACGAACATACAATGCGGGCGCTACCGATTTCGACAGAGTGGCGAGTTGGGCTAATTGGTGCACGTTTGTCATTTTTCGCAAGCGCTAAGAGAACACGGACAAAGAAGGAACAGACAGGGCGGGCGATACCAATTTCGCCAGAGTGGCAGGTTTGGGGTAATTGGTGCACGTTTGTCGTTTTTCGCAAGAGCTAGCAGAACACGGACAAAGAAGGAACAGACAGGGCGGGCGCTACCAATTTCGTAAGAGTGGCGGGTTGGGCTAATTGGTGCACGTTTGTCATTTTTCGCAGGCGCTAATAGAACACGGACAAAGAAGGAACAGACAATGCGGGCGCTACCAATTTCGCCAGAGTGGCGAGTTAAGCTAATTGGTGCACATTTTTCATTTTTCGCAAGCGCTAACAGAACACGGACAAAGAATTAACAGACAGGGCGGGCGCTGCCAATTTCGCAATAGTGGCGGGTAGGGCTAATTGGTGTACGTTTGTCAATTTTCGCAAGCGCTAACAGAAAACGGACAAAGAAGGAACAGACAGGGCGGGCGATACCAATTTCTCCAGAGTGGCGGGTTGGGATAATTGGTGCACGTTTGTCGTTTTTCGCAAAAGCTAACAGAACACGGACAAAGAAGGAACAGACAATGCGGGCGCTACCAATTTCGCCAGAGTGGCGAGTTAAGCTAATTGGTGCACGTTTTTCATTTTTCGCAAGCGCTAACAGAACACGGACAAAGGAACAGACAATGCGGGGGCTACCAATTTCGCCAGAGTGGCGGGTTGGGCTAATTGGTGCACGTTTGTCATTTTTCTTACGCGCTAACAGAACACGGACAAAGAAGGAACAGACAATGCGGGCGCTACCAATTTCGCCAGAGTGGCGGGTTGGGCTTATCGGTGCACATTTGTCATTTTTCGGAAGCGCTAACAGAACACGGACAAAGGAGGAACACACAATACGGGCGCTACCAATTTCGCCAGAGTGGCGAGTTGGGCTTATTGGTGCACGTTTGTCATTTTTCGCAAGCGCTAACAGAACACGGACAAACAAGGAACAGACAATGCGGGCGCTACCAATTTTGCCAGAGTGGCGAGTCGTGCTAATTGGATTGGTGCACGTCCGTCATTTTCGCAAGCGCTAACAGAACACAGACACTGAAGGAACAGACAATGCGGGCGCTACCAATTTCGCCAGAGTGGCGGGTTGGGCTAATCGGTGCACGTTTGTCATTTTTCGCAAGCGCTAACAGAACATGGACAAAGAAGGAGCAGACAATGCGGGCGCTGTCAATTTCGCCAGAGTGACGAGTTGGGCTAGTTGGTGCACGTTTGACATTTTTCGCAAGCGCTAACAGAACACGGACAAAGAAGGAACACACAATGCGGGCGCTACCAATTTCGCCAGAGTGGCGAGTTGGGCTAATTTGTGCACGTTTGTCATTTTTTGCAAGCGCTAACAGAACACGGACAAACAAGGAACAGGCAATGCGGGCGCTACGAAGTTCTCAGGAGTGGCGGGTCGGGCTAATTGGGGCACGTTTGTCATTTTTCGCAAGCGCTAACAGAACACGGACAAAGAAGGAACAGGCAAGGCGGGCGATACCAATTTCGCCAGAGTGGCGGGTTGGGCTAATTGGTGCACGTTTGTCATTTTTCGCAAGCGCTAACAGACCAGGGACAAAGAAGGAACAGACAGGGCGGGCGATACCAATTTCGCCAGAGTGGCGGGTTGGGCTAATTGGTGCACGTTTGTCATTTTTCGCAAGCGCTAACAGAACACGGACAAAGAAGGAACAGACAGGGCGGACGCTACGAAGTTCGCCAGAGTGGCGAGTTGGGCTAATTGGTGCACGTTTGTCATTTTTCGCAAGCGCTAACAGAACACGGACAAAGAAGGAACAGACAATGCGGGCGCTACCAATTTCGCCAGAGTGGCGAGTTGTGCTAATTGGTGCACGTTTGTCATTTTTCGCAAGCGCTAACAGAACACGGACAAAGAAGGAACAGACAGGGCGGGCGCTACCAATTTCGAATGAGTGGCGGGTTGGGCTAATTGGTGCACGTTTGTCATTTTTCGCAAGCGCTAACAGAACACGGACAAAGAAGGAACAGACAGGGCGGGCGATACCAATTTCGCCAGAGTGGCAGGTTTGGGGTAATTGGTGCACGTTTGTCGTTTTTCGCAAGCAGCTAACAGAACGGACAAAGAAGGAACAGACAGGGCGGGCGCTACCAATTTCGTAAGAGTGGCGGGTTGGGCTAATTGGTGCACGTTTGTCATTTTTCGCAGGCGCTAATAGAACACGGACAAAGAAGGAACAGACAATGCGGGCGCTACCAATTTCGCCAGAGTGGCGGGTTGGGCTAATTGGTGCACGTTTGTCATTTTTCTTACGCGCTAACAGAACACGGACAAAGAAGGAACAGACAATGCGGGCGCTACCAATTTCGCCAGAGTGGCGGGTTGGGCTTATCGGTGCACATTTGTCATTTTTCGGAAGCGCTAACAGAACACGGACAAAGGAGGAACACACAATACGGGCGCTACCAATTTCGCCAGAGTGGCGAGTTGGGCTTATTGGTGCACGTTTGTCATTTTTCGCAAGCGCTAACAGAACACGGACAAACAAGGAACAGACAATGCGGGCGCTACCAATTTTGCCAGAGTGGCGAGTCGTGCTAATTGGATTGGTGCACGTCCGTCATTTTCGCAAGCGCTAACAGAACACAGACACTGAAGGAACAGACAATGCGGGCGCTACCAATTTCGCCAGAGTGGCGGGTTGGGCTAATCGGTGCACGTTTGTCATTTTTCGCAAGCGCTAACAGAACATGGACAAAGAAGGAGCAGACAATGCGGGCGCTGTCAATTTCGCCAGAGTGACGAGTTGGGCTAGTTGGTGCACGTTTGACATTTTTCGCAAGCGCTAAGAGAACACGGACAAAGAAGGAACACACAATGCGGGCGCTACCAATTTCGCCAGAGTGGCGAGTTGGGCTAATTTGTGCACGTTTGTCATTTTTTGCAAGCGCTAACAGAACACGGACAAACAAGGAACAGGCAATGCGGGCGCTACGAAGTTCTCAGGAGTGGCGGGTCGGGCTAATTGGGGCACGTTTGTCATTTTTCGCAAGCGCTAACAGAACACGGACAAAGAAGGAACAGGCAAGGCGGGCGATACCAATTTCGCCAGAGTGGCGGGTTGGGCTAATTGGTGCACGTTTGTCATTTTTCGCAAGCGCTAACAGACCAGGGACAAAGAAGGAACAGACAGGGCGGGCGATACCAATTTCGCCAGAGTGGCGGGTTGGGCTAATTGGTGCACGTTTGTCATTTTTCGCAAGCGCTAACAGAACACGGACAAAGAAGGAACAGACAGGGCGGACGCTACCAATTTCGCAAGAGTGGCGGGTTGGGCTAATTGGTGCATGTTTGTTATTCTTCGCAAGCGCTAACAGAACACGGACAAAGAAGGAACAGACCGGGCGGGCCCTACGAAGTTCAAAAGAGTGGCGGGTCGGGCTAATTGGTGCACGTTTGTCATTTTTCGCAAGCACTAACAGAACACAAAGAAGGAACAGACAGGGCGGGCGCTACCAATTTCGTAATAGTGGCGGGTAAGGCTAATTGGTGTACGTTTGTCAATTTTCGCAAGCGCTAACAGAACACGGACAAAGAAGGAACAGACAGGGCGGGCGATACCAATTTCGCTAGAGTTGCGGGTTGGGCTAATTGGTGCATGTTTGTCATTTTTCGCAAGCGCTAACAGAACACAAAGAAGGAACAGACAGGGCGGGCGCTACCAATTTCGTAAGAGTGGCGGGTTGGGCTAATTGGTGCACGTTTGTCATTTTTCGCAGGCGCTAATAGAACACGGACAAAGAAGGAAAAGACAATGCGGGCGCTACCAATTTCGCCAGAGTGGCGAGTTAAGCTAATTGGTGCACATTTTTCATTTTTCGCAAGCGCTAACAGAACACGGACAAAGAAGGAACAGACAGGGCGGGCGCTGCCAATTTCGCAACAGTGGCGGGTAGGTCTAATTGGTGTACGTTTGTCAATTTTCGCAAGCGCTAACAGAAAACGGACAAAGAAGGAACAGACAGGGCGGGCGATACCAATTTCTCCAGAGTGGCGGGTTGGGATAATTGGTGCACGTTTGTCGTTTTTCGCAAAAGCTAACAGAACACGGACAAAGAAGGAACATACAATGCGGGCGCTACCAATTTCGCCAGAGTGGCGAGTTAAGCTAATTGGTGCACGTTTTTCATTTTTCGCAAGCGCTAACAGAACACGGACAAAGGAACAGACAATGCGGCGGCTACCAATTTCGCCAGAGTGGCGGGTTGGGCTAATTGGTGCACGTTTGTCATTTTTCTTACGCGCTAACAGAACACGGACAAAGAAGGAACAGACAATGCGGGCGCTACCAATTTCGCCAGAGTGGCGGGTTGGGCTTATCGGTGCACATTTGTCATTTTTCGGAAGCGCTAACCGAACACGGACAAAGAAGGAACAGACATTGCGGGCACTACCAATTTCGCCAGAGTGGCGAATTGGGCTAATTGGTGCACGTTTGACATTTTTCGCAAGCGCTAACAGAACACGGACAAAAAAGGAACACACAATACGGGCGCTACCAATTTCGCCAGAGTGGCGAGTTGGGCTAATTGGTGCACGTTTGTCTTTTTTCGCAAGCGCTAGCAGAACACGGACAAACAAGGAACAGACAATGCGGGCGCTACCAATTTTGCCAGAGTGGCGAGTCGTGCTAATTGTATTGGTGCACGTCCGTCATTTTTCGCAAGCGCTAACAGAACACAGACACTGAAGGAACAGACAATGCGGGCGCTACCAATTTCGCCAGAGTGACGAGCTGGCCTAGTTGGTGCACGTTTGACATTTTTCGCAAGCGCTAACAGAACACGGACAAAGAAGGAACACACAATGCGGGCGCTACCAATTTCGCCAGAGTGGCGAGTTGGGCTAATTTGTGCACGTTTGTCATTTTTTGCAAGCGCTAACAGAACACAGAGAAAGAAGGAACAGACAATGCGGGCGCTACTAATTTCGCCAGAGTGGCGCGTTGGGCTAATTGGTGCACGTTTGCATTTTTCGCAAGCGCTAACTGAACACGGACAAAGAAGGAACAGACAGGGCGGGCGCTACGAAGTTCGCAGGAGTGGCGAGTCGGGCTAATTGGAGCACGCTTGTCATTTTTCGCAAGCGCTAACAGAACACGGACAAAGAAGGAACAGACAATGCGGGCGCTATCAGTTTCGCCAGTGTGGCGAGATGGGCTAATTGGTGCACGTTTATCATTTTTCGCAAGCGCTAACAGAACACAGACAAAGAAGGAACAGACAGTGCGGGCGCTACCAATTTCGCCAGAGTGGCGAGTTGGGTTAATTGGTGCACGTTTGTCATTTTTCGCAAGCGCTAACAGAACACGGACAAAGAAGGAACAGACAGGGCGGGCGATACCAATTTCGCCAGAGTGGCGGGTTGGGCTAATTGGTGCACGTTTGTCATTTTTCGCAAGCGCTAACAGAACACGGACAAAGAAGGAACAGACAGGGCGGACGCTACCAATTTCGCCAGAGTGGCGGGTTGGGCTAATTGGTGCACGTTTGTCATTTTTCGCAAGCGCTAACAGAACACGGACAAAGAAGGAACAGACAGGGCGGACGCTACCAATTTCGCAAGAGTGGCGGGTTGGGCTAATTGGTGCACGTTTGTTATTCTTCGCAAGCGCTAACAGAACACGGACAATGAAGAAGGAACAGACAGGGCGGGCGATACCAATTTCGCTAGAGTTGCGGGTTGGGCTAATTGGTGCATGTTTGTCATTTTTCGCAAGCGCTAACAGAACACAAAGAAGGAACAGACAGGGCGGGCGCTACCAATTTCGCAATAGTGGCGGGTAGAGCTAATTGGTGTACGTTTGTCATTTTTCGCAAGCGCTAACAGAACACGGACAAAGAAGGAACAGACAGGGCGGGCGATACCAATTTCGCCAGAGTGGCGGGTTGGGCTAATCGGTGCACGTTTGTCATTTTTCGGAAGCGCTAACAGAACACGGACAAAGAAGGAACACACAATGCGGGCGCTATCTATTTCGCCAGAGTGGCGAGTTGGGCTAATTGGTGCACGTTTGTTATTTTTCGCAAGCGCTAACAGAACACGGACAAACAAGGAACAGACAATGCGGGCGCTACGAAGTTCGCAGGAGTGGCGGGTCGGGCTAATTGGGGCACGTTTGTTATTTTTCGCAAGCGCTAACAGAACACAGAGAAAGAAAGATCACACAATGCGGGCGCTACCAATTTCGCCAGAGTGGCGGGTTGGGCTAATTGGTGCACGTTTGTCATTTTTCGCAAGCGCTAACAGAACACGGACAAAGAAGGAACAGACAGGGTGGGCGCTACGAAGTTCGCCAGAGTGGCGAGTTGTGCTAATTGGTGCACGTTTGACATTTTTCGCAAGCGCTAACAGAACACGGACCAAGAAGGAACACACAATGCGGGCGCTACCAATTTCGCCAGAGTGGCGAGTTGGGCTAATTTCTGCACGTTTGTCATTTTTTGCAAGCGCTAAAGAACACGTACAAACAAGGAATAGGCAATGCGGGCGCTACGAAGTTCTCAGGAGTGGCGGGTCGGGCTAATTGGGGCACGTTTGTCATTTTTCGCAAGCGCTAACAGAACACAGAGAAAGAAGGAACAGACAATGCGGGCGCTACTAATTTCGCCAGAGTGGCGCGTTGGGCTAATTGGTGCACGTTTGTCATTTTTCGCAAGCGCTAACAGAACACGGACAAAGAAGGAACAGACAGGGCGGGCGATACCAATTTCGCCAGAGTGGCGGGTTGGGCTAATTGGTGCACGTTTGTCATTTTTCGCAAGCGCTAACAGAACACGGACAAAGAAGGAACAGACAGGGCGGACGCTACCAATTTCGCAAGAGTGGCGGGTTGGGCTAATTGGTGCATGTTTGTTATTTTTCGCAAGCGCTAACAGAACACGGACAAAGAAGGAACAGACCGGGCGGGCGCTACGAAGTTCAAAAGAGTGGCGGGTCGGGCTAATTGGTGCCCGTTTGTCATTTTTCGCAAGCACTAACAGAACACAAAGAAGGAACAGACAGGGCGGGCGCTACCAATTTCGCAATAGTGGCGGGTAAGGCTAATTGGTGTACGTTTCTCAATTTTCGCAAGCGCTAACAGAACACGGACAAAGAAGGAACAGACAGGACGGGCGATACCAATTTCGCTAGAGTTGCGGGTTGGGCTAATTGGTGCATGTTTGTCATTTTTCGCAAGCGCTAACAGAACACAAAGAAGGAACAGACAGGGCGGGCGCTACCAATTTCGTAAGAGTGGCGGGTTGGGCTAATTGGTGCACGTTTGTCATTTTTCGCAGGCGCTAATAGAACACGGACAAAGAAGGAAAAGACAATGCGGGCGCTACCAATTTCGCCAGAGTGGCGAGTTAAGCTAATTGGTGCACATTTTTCATTTTTCGCAAGCGCTAACAGAACACGGACAAAGAAGGAACAGACAGGGCGGGCGATACCAATTTCGCCAGAGTGGCGGGTTGGGCTAATCGGTGCACGTTTGTCATTTTTCGGAAGCGCTAACAGAACACGGACAATGAAGGAACAGACAATGCGGGCACTACCAATTTCGCCAGAGTGGCGAATTGGGCTAATTGGTGCACGTTTGTCATTTTTCGCAAGCGCTAACAGAACACGGACAAAGAAGGAACACACAATGCAGGCGCTATCTATTTCGCCAGAGTGGCGAGTTGGGCTAATTGGTGCACGTTTGTTATTTTTCGCAAGCGCTAACAGAACACGGACAAACAAGGAACAGACAATGCGGGCGCTACGAAGTTCGCAGGAGTGGCGGGTCGGGCTAATTGGGGCACGTTTGTTATTTTTCGCAAGCGCTAACAGAACACAGAGAAAGAAAGATCACACAATGCGGGCGCTACCAATTTCGCCAGAGTGGCGGGTTGGGCTAATTGGTGCACGTTTGCATTTTTCGCAAGCGCTACTGAACACGGACAAAGATCGAACAGACAATGCGGGCGCTACCAATTTCGCCAGAGTGACGGATAGGCTTATTGGTGCACGTTTCTCATTTTTCGCAAGCGCTAACAGAACACGGACAAAGAAGGAACAGACAGGACGGGCGCTACGAAGTTCGCCAGAGTGGCGAGTTGTGCTAATTGGTGCAAGTTTGTCATTTTTCGCAAGCGCTAACAGTACACGGACAAAGAAAGAACACACAATGCGGGCGCTACCAATTTCGCCAGAGTGGCGAGTTGTGCTAATTGGTGCACGTTTGTCATTTTTCGCAAGCGCTAGCAGAACACGGACAAAGAACGAACATACAATGCGGGCGCTACCGATTTCAACAGAGTGGCGAGTTGGGCTAATTGGTGCACGTTTGTCATTTTTCGCAAGCGCTAAGAGAACACGGACAAAGAAGGAACAGACAGGGCGGGCGATACCAATTTCGCCAGAGTGGCAGGTTTGGGGTAATTGGTGCACGTTTGTCGTTTTTCGCAAGAGCTAGCAGAACACGGACAAAGAAGGAACAGACAGGGCGGGCGCTACCAATTTCGTAAGAGTGGCGGGTTGGGCTAATTGGTGCACGTTTGTCATTTTTCGCAGGCGCTAATAGAACACGGACAAAGAAGGAACAGACAATGCGGGCGCTACCAATTTCGCCAGAGTGGCGAGTTAAGCTAATTGGTGCACATTTTTCATTTTTCGCAAGCGCTAACAGAACACGGACAAAGAATTAACAGACAGGGCGGGCGCTGCCAATTTCGCAATAGTGGCGGGTAGGGCTAATTGGTGTACGTTTGTCAATTTTCGCAAGCGCTAACAGAAAACGGACAATGAAGGAACAGACAGGGCGGGCGATACCAATTTCTCCAGAGTGGCGGGTTGGGATAATTGGTGCACGTTTGTCGTTTTTCGCAAAAGCTAACAGAACACGGACAAAGAAGGAACAGACAATGCGGGCGCTACAAATTTCGCCAGAGTGGCGAGTTAAGCTAATTGGTGCACGTTTTTCATTTTTCGCAAGCGCTAACAGAACACGGACAAAGGAACAGACAATGCGGGGGCTACCAATTTCGCCAGAGTGGCGGGTTGGGCTAATTGGTGCACGTTTGTCATTTTTCTTACGCGCTAACAGAACACGGACAAAGAAGGAACAGACAATGCGGGCGCTACCAATTTCGCCAGAGTGGCGGGTTGGGCTTATCGGTGCACATTTGTCATTTTTCGGAAGCGCTAACAGAACACGGACAAAGGAGGAACACACAATACGGGCGCTACCAATTTCGCCAGAGTGGCGAGTTGGGCTTATTGGTGCACGTTTGTCATTTTTCGCAAGCGCTAACAGAACACGGACAAACAAGGAACAGACAATGCGGGCGCTACCAATTTTGCCAGAGTGGCGAGTCGTGCTAATTGGATTGGTGCACGTCCGTCATTTTCGCAAGCGCCAACAGAACACAGACACTGAAGGAACAGACAATGCGGGCGCTACCAATTTCGCCAGAGTGGCGGGTTGGGCTAATCGGTGCACGTTTGTCATTTTTCGCAAGCGCTAACAGAACACGGACAAAGAAGGAACACACAATGCGGGCGCTACCAATTTCGCCAGAGTGGCGAGTTGGGCTAATTTGTGCACGTTTGTCATTTTTTGCAAGCGCTAACAGAACACGGACAAAGAAGGAACAGGCAATGCGGGCGCTACGAAGTTCTCAGGAGTGGCGGGTCGGGCTAATTGGGGCACGTTTGTCATTTTTCGCAAGCGCTAACAGAACACGGACAAAGAAGGAACAGACAGGGCGGACGCTACCAATTTCGCAAGAGTGGCGGGTTGGGCTAATTGGTGCATGTTTGTTATTCTTCGCAAGCGCTAACAGAACACGGACAAAGAAGGAACAGACCGGGCGGGCCCTACGAAGTTCAAAAGAGTGGCGGGTCGGGCTAATTGGTGCACGTTTGTCATTTTTCGCAAGCACTAACAGAACACAAAGAAGGAACAGACAGGGCGGGCGCTACCAATTTCGTAATAGTGGCGGGTAAGGCTAATTGGTGTACGTTTGTCAATTTTCGCAAGCGCTAACAGAACACGGACAAAGAAGGAACAGACAGGGCGGGCGATACCAATTTCGCTAGAGTTGCGGGTTGGGCTAATTGGTGCATGTTTGTCATTTTTCGCAAGCGCTAACAGAACACAAAGAAGGAACAGACAGGGCGGGCGCTACCAATTTCGTAAGAGTGGCGGGTTGGGCTAATTGGTGCACGTTTGTCATTTTTCGCAGGCGCTAATAGAACACGGACAAAGAAGGAAAAGACAATGCGGGCGCTACCAATTTCGCCAGAGTGGCGAGTTAAGCTAATTGGTGCACATTTTTCATTTTTCGCAAGCGCTAACAGAACACGGACAAAGAAGGAACAGACAGGGCGGGCGCTGCCAATTTCGCAATAGTGGCGGGTAGGTCTAATTGGTGTACGTTTGTCAATTTTCGCAAGCGCTAACAGAACACGGACAAAGAAGGAACAGACAGGGCGGGCGATACCAATTTCGCCAGAGTGGCAGGTTTGGGGTAATTGGTGCACGTTTGTCGTTTTTCGCAAGAGCTAGCAGAACACGGACAAAGAAGGAACAGACAGGGCGGGCGCTACCAATTTCGTAAGAGTGGCGGGTTGGGCTAATTGGTGCACGTTTGTCATTTTTCGCAGGCGCTAATAGAACACGGACAAAGAAGGAACAGACAATGCGGGCGCTACCAATTTCGCCAGAGTGGCGAGTTAAGCTAATTGGTGCACATTTTTCATTTTTCGCAAGCGCTAACAGAACACGGACAAAGAATTAACAGACAGGGCGGGCGCTGCCAATTTCGCAATAGTGGCGGGTAGGGCTAATTGGTGTACGTTTGTCAATTTTCGCAAGCGCTAACAGAAAACGGACAATGAAGGAACAGACAGGGCGGGCGATACCAATTTCTCCAGAGTGGCGGGTTGGGATAATTGGTGCACGTTTGTCGTTTTTCGCAAAAGCTAACAGAACACGGACAAAGAAGGAACAGACAATGCGGGCGCTACAAATTTCGCCAGAGTGGCGAGTTAAGCTAATTGGTGCACGTTTTTCATTTTTCGCAAGCGCTAACAGAACACGGACAAAGGAACAGACAATGCGGGGGCTACCAATTTCGCCAGAGTGGCGGGTTGGGCTAATTGGTGCACGTTTGTCATTTTTCTTACGCGCTAACAGAACACGGACAAAGAAGGAACAGACAATGCGGGCGCTACCAATTTCGCCAGAGTGGCGGGTTGGGCTTATCGGTGCACATTTGTCATTTTTCGGAAGCGCTAACAGAACACGGACAAAGGAGGAACACACAATACGGGCGCTACCAATTTCGCCAGAGTGGCGAGTTGGGCTTATTGGTGCACGTTTGTCATTTTTCGCAAGCGCTAACAGAACACGGACAAACAAGGAACAGACAATGCGGGCGCTACCAATTTTGCCAGAGTGGCGAGTCGTGCTAATTGGATTGGTGCACGTCCGTCATTTTCGCAAGCGCCAACAGAACACAGACACTGAAGGAACAGACAATGCGGGCGCTACCAATTTCGCCAGAGTGGCGGGTTGGGCTAATCGGTGCACGTTTGTCATTTTTCGCAAGCGCTAACAGAACATGGACAAAGAAGGAGCAGACAATGCGGGCGCTGTCAATTTCGCCAGAGTGACGAGTTGGGCTAGTTGGTGCACGTTTGACATTTTTCGCAAGCGCTAACAGAACACGGACAAAGAAGGAACACACAATGCGGGCGCTACCAATTTCGCCAGAGTGGCGAGTTGGGCTAATTTGTGCACGTTTGTCATTTTTTGCAAGCGCTAACAGAACACGGACAAAGAAGGAACAGGCAATGCGGGCGCTACGAAGTTCTCAGGAGTGGCGGGTCGGGCTAATTGGGGCACGTTTGTCATTTTTCGCAAGCGCTAACAGAACACGGACAAAGAAGGAACAGACAGGGCGGACGCTACCAATTTCGCAAGAGTGGCGGGTTGGGCTAATTGGTGCATGTTTGTTATTCTTCGCAAGCGCTAACAGAACACGGACAAAGAAGGAACAGACCGGGCGGGCCCTACGAAGTTCAAAAGAGTGGCGGGTCGGGCTAATTGGTGCACGTTTGTCATTTTTCGCAAGCACTAACAGAACACAAAGAAGGAACAGACAGGGCGGGCGCTACCAATTTCGTAATAGTGGCGGGTAAGGCTAATTGGTGTACGTTTGTCAATTTTCGCAAGCGCTAACAGAACACGGACAAAGAAGGAACAGACAGGGCGGGCGATACCAATTTCGCTAGAGTTGCGGGTTGGGCTAATTGGTGCATGTTTGTCATTTTTCGCAAGCGCTAACAGAACACAAAGAAGGAACAGACAGGGCGGGCGCTACCAATTTCGTAAGAGTGGCGGGTTGGGCTAATTGGTGCACGTTTGTCATTTTTCGCAGGCGCTAATAGAACACGGACAAAGAAGGAAAAGACAATGCGGGCGCTACCAATTTCGCCAGAGTGGCGAGTTAAGCTAATTGGTGCACATTTTTCATTTTTCGCAAGCGCTAACAGAACACGGACAAAGAAGGAACAGACAGGGCGGGCGCTGCCAATTTCGCAATAGTGGCGGGTAGGTCTAATTGGTGTACGTTTGTCAATTTTCGCAAGCGCTAACAGAAAACGGACAAAGAAGGAACAGACAGGGCGGGCGATACCAATTTCTCCAGAGTGGCGGGTTGGGATAATTGGTGCACGTTTGTCGTTTTTCGCAAAAGCTAACAGAACACGGACAAAGAAGGAACATACAATGCGGGCGCTACCAATTTCGCCAGAGTGGCGAGTTAAGCTAATTGGTGCACGTTTTTCATTTTTCGCAAGCGCTAACAGAACACGGACAAAGGAACAGACAATGCGGCGGCTACCAATTTCGCCAGAGTGGCGGGTTGGGCTAATTGGTGCACGTTTGTCATTTTTCTTACGCGCTAACAGAACACGGACAAAGAAGGAACAGACAATGCGGGCGCTACCAATTTCGCCAGAGTGGCGGGTTGGGCTTATCGGTGCACATTTGTCATTTTTCGGAAGCGCTAACCGAACACGGACAAAGAAGGAACAGACATTGCGGGCACTACCAATTTCGCCAGAGTGGCGAGTTGGGCTAATTTGTGCACGTTTGTCATTTTTTGCAAGCGCTAACAGAACACGGACAAACAAGGAACAGGCAATGCGGGCGCTACGAAGTTCTCAGGAGTGGCGGGTCGGGCTAATTGGGGCACGTTTGTCATTTTTCGCAAGCGCTAACAGAACACAGAGAAAGAAGGAACAGACAATGCGGGCGCTACTAATTTCGCCAGAGTGGCGCGTTGGGCTAATTGGTGCACGTTTGCATTTTTCGCAAGCGCTAACTGAACACGGACAAAGAAGGAACAGACAGGGCGGGCGCTACGAAGTTCGCAGGAGTGGCGAGTCGGGCTAATTGGAGCACGCTTGTCATTTTTCGCAAGCGCTAACAGAACACGGACAAAGAAGGAACAGGCAGGGCGGGCGATACCAATTTCGCCAGAGTGGCGGGTTGGGCTAATTGGTGCACGTTTGTCATTTTTCGCAAGCGCTAACAGACCATGGACAAAGAAGGAACAGACAGGGCGGGCGATACCAATTTCGCCAGAGTGGCGGGTTGGGCTAATTGGTGCACGTTTGTCATTTTTCGCAAGCGCTAACAGAACACGGACAAAGAAGGAACAGACAGAGCGGACGCTACCAATTTCGCCAGAGTGGCGGGTTGGGCTAATTGGTGCACGTTTGTCATTTTTCGCAAGCGCTAACAGAACACGGACAAAGAAGGAACAGACAGGGCGGACGCTACCAATTTCGCAAGAGTGGCGGGTTGGGCTAATTGGTGCACGTTTGTTATTCTTCGCAAGCGCTAACAGAACACGGACAATGAAGAAGGAACAGACAGGGCGGGCGATACCAATTTCGCTAGAGTTGCGGGTTCGGCTAATTGGTGCATGTTTGTCATTTTTCGCAAGCGCTAACAGAACACAAAGAAGGAACAGACAGGGCGGGCGCTACCAATTTCGCAATAGTGGCGGGTAGAGCTAATTGGTGTACGTTTGTCATTTTTCGCAAGCGCTAACAGAACACGGACAAAGAAGGAACAGACAGGGCGGGCGATACCAATTTCGCCAGAGTGGCGGGTTGGGCTAATCGGTGCACGTTTGTCATTTTTCGGAAGCGCTAACAGAACACGGACAAAGAAGGAACACACAATGCGGGCGCTATCTATTTCGCCAGAGTGGCGAGTTGGGCTAATTGGTGCACGTTTGTTATTTTTCGCAAGCGCTAACAGAACACGGACAAACAAGGAACAGACAATGCGGGCGCTACGAAGTTCGCAGGAGTGGCGGGTCGGGCTAATTGGGGCACGTTTGTTATTTTTCGCAAGCGCTAACAGAACACAGAGAAAGAAAGATCACACAATGCGGGCGCTACCAATTTCGCCAGAGTGGCGGGTTGGGCTAATTGGTGCACGTTTGCATTTTTCGCAAGCGCTACTGAACACGGACAAAGATCGAACAGACATTGCGGGCGCTACCAATTTCGCCAGAGTGACGGATAGGCTTATTGGTGCACGTTTGTCATTTTTCGCAAGCGCTAACAGAACACGGACAAAGAAGGAACAGACAGGGCGGGCGCTACGAAGTTCGCCAGAGTGGCGAGTTGTGCTAATTGGTGCACGTTTGTCATTTTTCGCAAGCGCTAACAGTACACGGACAAAGAAAGAACACACAATGCGGGCGCTACCAATTTCGCCAGAGTGGCGAGTTGTGCTAATTGGTGCACGTTTGTCATTTTTCGCAAGCGCTAGCAGAACACGGACAAAGAACGAACATACAATGCGGGCGCTACCGATTTCGACAGAGTGGCGAGTTGGGCTAATTGGTGCACGTTTGTCATTTTTCGCAAGCGCTAAGAGAACACGGACAAAGAAGGAACAGACAGGGCGGGCGATACCAATTTCGCCAGAGTGGCAGGTTTGGGGTAATTGGTGCACGTTTGTCGTTTTTTTCAAGAGCTAGCAGAACACGGACAAAGAAGGAACAGACAGGGCGGGCGCTACCAATTTCGTAAGAGTGGCGGGTTGGGCTAATTGGTGCACGTTTGTCATTTTTCGCAGGCGCTAATAGAACACGGACAAAGAAGGAACAGACAATGCGGGCGCTACCAATTTCGCCAGAGTGGCGAGTTAAGCTAATTGGTGCACATTTTTCATTTTTCGCAAGCGCTAACAGAACACGGACAAAGAAGGAACAGACAGGGCGGGCGCTGCCAATTTCGCAATAGTGGCGGGTAGGGCTAATTGGTGTACGTTTGTCAATTTTCGCAAGCGCTAACAGAAAACGGACAAAGAAGGAACAGACAGGGCGGGCGATACCAATTTCTCCAGAGTGGCGGGTTGGGATAATTGGTGCACGTTTGTCGTTTTTCGCAAAAGCTAACAGAACACGGACAAAGAAGGAACAGACAATGCGGGCGCTACCAATTTCGCCAGAGTGGCGAGTTAAGCTAATTGGTGCACGTTTTTCATTTTTCGCAAGCGCTAACAGAACACGGACAAAGGAACAGACAATGCGGCGGCTACCAATTTCGCCAGAGTGGCGGGTTGGGCTAATTGGTGCACGTTTGTCATTTTTCTTACGCGCTAACAGAACACGGACAAAGAAGGAACAGACATTGCGGGCACTACCAATTTCGCCAGAGTGGCGAATTGGGCTAATTGGTGCACGTTTGACATTTTTCGCAAGCGCTAACAGAACACGGACAAAGAAGGAACACACAATACGGGCGCTACCAATTTCGCCAGAGTGGCGAGTTGGGCTAATTGGTGCACGTTTGTCATTTTTCGCAAGCGCTAACAGAACACGGACAAACAAGGAACAGACAATGCGGGCGCTACCAATTTTGCCAGAGTGGCGAGTCGTGCTAATTGGATTGGTGCACGTCCGTCATTTTTCGCAAGCGCTAACAGAACACAGACACTGAAGGAACAGACAATGCGGGCGCTACCAATTTCGCCAGAGTGGCGGGTTGGGCTAATCGATGCACGTTTGTCATTTTTCGCAAGCGCTAACAGAACACGGACAAACAAGGAACAGACAATGCGGGCGCTACGAAGTTCTCAGGAGTGGCGGGTCGGGCTAATTTTGGCACGTTTGTCATTTTTCGCAAGCGCTAACAGAACACAGAGAAAGAAGGAACAGACAACGCGGGCGCTACTAATTTCGCCAGAGTGGCGCTTTGGGCTAATTGGTGCGCGTTTGCATTTTTCGGAAGCGCTAACTGAACACGGACAAAGAAGGAACAGACAGGGCGGGCGCTACGAAGTTCGCAGGAGTGGCGAGTCGGGCTAATTGGTGCACGCTTGTCATTTTTCGCAAGCGCTAACAGAACACGGACAAAGAAGGAACAGGCAGGGCGGGCGATACCAATTTCGCCAGAGTGGCGGGTTGGGCTAATTGGTGCACGTTTGTCATTTTTCGCAAGCGCTAACAGACCAGGGACAAAGAAGGAACAGACAGAGCGGGCGATACCAATTTCGCCAGAGTGGCGGGTTGGGCTAATTGGTGCACGTTTGTCATTTTTCGCAAGCGCTAACAGAACACGGACAAAGAAGGAACAGACAGGGCGGACGCTACCAATTTCGCAAGAGTGGCGGGTTGGGCTAATTGGTGCACGTTTGTTATTCTTCGCAAGCGCTAACAGAACACGGACAAAGAAGGAACAGACAAGGCGGGCGCTACCAATTTCGCCAGAGTGGCGGGTTGGGCTAATTGGTGCACGTTTGTCATTTTTCGCAAGCGCTAACAGAACACGGACAAAGAAGGAACAGACAATGCGGGCGCTACGAAGTTCGCAGGAGTGGCGGGTCGGGCTAATTGGTGCACGTTTGTCATTTTTCGCAAGCGCTAACAGAACACGGACAAAGAAGGAACACACAAGCGGGCGCTACTAATTTCGCCAGAGTGGCGAGTTGGGCTAATTGGTGCACGTTTGTCATTTTTCGCAAGCGCTAACAGAACACGGACAAAGAAGGAACAGACAATGCGGGCGCTACCAATTTCGCAGGAGTGGCGAGTTGGGCTAATTGGTGCACGTTTGTCATTTTTCGCAAGCGCTAACAGAACACGGACAAAGAAGGAACAGACAGGGCGGGCGCTACCAATTTCGCACAGAGTGGCGGGTTGGGCTAATTGGTGCACGTTTGTCATTTTTCGCAAGCGCTAACAGAACACGGACAAAGAAGGAACAGACAGGGCGGGCGATACCAATTTCGCCAGAGTGGCGGGTTGGGCTAATTGGTGCACGTTTGTCATTTTTCGCAAGCGCTAGCAGAACACGGACAAAGAAGGAACAGACAATGCGGGCGCTACCAATTTCGCCAGAGTGGCGAGTTGGGCTAATTGGTGCACGTTTGTCATTTTTCGCAAGCGCTAACAGAACACGGACAAACAAGGAACAGACAATGCGGGCGCTACCAATTTCGCCAGAGTGGCGAGTTAGGCTAATTGGTGCACGTTTGTTCATTTTTCGCAAGCGCTAACAGAACACGGACAAAGAAGGAACAGACAGGGCGGGCGCTGCCAATTTCGCAATAGTGGCGGGTAGGGCTAATTGGTGTACGTTTGTCAATTTTCGCAAGCGCTAACAGAAAACGGACAAAGAAGGAACAGACAGGGCGGGCGATACCAATTTCTCCAGAGTGGCGGGTTGGGATAATTGGTGCACGTTTGTCGTTTTTCGCAAAAGCTAACAGAACACGGACAAAGAAGGAACAGACAATGCGGGCGCTACCAATTTCGCCAGAGTGGCGAGTTAAGCTAATTGGTGCACGTTTTTCATTTTTCGCAAGCGCTAACAGAACACGGACAAAGGAACAGACAATGCGGCGGCTACCAATTTCGCCAGAGTGGCGGGTTGGGCTAATTGGTGCACGTTTGTCATTTTTCTTACGCGCTAACAGATCCCGGACAAAGAAGGAACAGACAATGCGGGCGCTACCAATTTCGCCAGAGTGGCGGGTTGGGCTTATCGGTGCACATTTGTCATTTTTCGGAAGCGCTAACAGAACACGGACAAAGAAGAAACAGACATTGCGGGCACTACCAATTTCGCCAGAGTGGCGAATTGGGCTAATTGGTGCACGTTTGACATTTTTCGCAAGCGCTAACAGAACACGGACAAAGAAGGAACACACAATACGGGCGCTACCAATTTCGCCAGAGTGGCGAGTTGGGCTAATTGGTGCACGTTTGTCATTTTTCGCAAGCACTAACAGAACACGGACAAACAAGGAACAGACAATGCGGGCGCTACCAATTTTGCCAGAGTGGCGAGTCGTGCTAATTGGATTGGTGCACGTCCGTCATTTTTCGCAAGCGCTAACAGAACACAGACACTGAAGGAACAGACAATGCGGGCGCTACCAATTTCGAAAGAGTGGCGAGTTAAGCTAATTGGTGCACGTTTTTCATTTTTCGCAAGCGCTAACAGAACACGGACAAAGGAACAGACAATGCGGCGGCTACCAATTTCGCCAGAGTGGCGGGTTGGGCTAATTGGTGCACGTTTGTCATTTTTCTTACGCGCTAACAGATCCCGGACAAAGAAGGAACAGACAATGCGGGCGCTACCAATTTCGCCAGAGTGGCGGGTTGGGCTAATCGGTGCACGTTTGTCATTTTTCGCAAGCGCTAACAGAACATGGACAAAGAAGGAGCAGACAATGCGGGCGCTGTCAATTTCGCCAGGGTGACGACTTGGGCTAGTTGGTGCACGTTTGACATTTTTCTCAAGCGCTAACAGAACACGGACAAAGAAGGAACACACAATGCGGGCGCTACCAATTTCGCCAGAGTGGCGCGTTGGGCTAATTGGTGCACGTTTGCATTTTTCGGAAGCGCTAACTGAACACGGACAAAGAAGGAACAGACAGGGCGGGCGCTACGAAGTTCGCAGGAGTGGCGAGTCGGGCTAATTGGTGCACGCTTGTCATTTTTCGCAAGCGCTAACAGAACACGGACAAAGAAGGAACAGACAGGGCGGGCGATACCAATTTCGCCAGAGTGGCGGGTTGGGCTAATTGGTGCACGTTTGTCATTTTTCGCAAGCGCTAACAGAACACGGACAAAGAAGGAACAGACAGGGCGGACGCTACCAATTTCGCAAGAGTGGCGGGTTGGGCTAATTGGTGCACGTTTGTTATTCTTCGCAAGCGCTAACAGAACACGGACAATGAAGAAGGAACCGACAGGGCGGGCGATACCAATTTCGCTAGAGTTGCGGGTTGGGCTAATTGGTGCATGTTTGTCATTTTTCGCAAGCGCTAACAGAACACAAAGAAGAAACAGACAGGGCGGGCGCTACCAATTTCGCAATAGTGGCGGGTAGAGCTAATTGGTGTACGTTTGTCATTTTTCGCAAGCGCTAACAGAAAACGGACAAAGAAGGAACAGACAGGGCGGGCGATACCAATTTCGCCAGAGTGGCGGGTTGGGCTAATCGGTGCACGTTTGTCATTTTTCGGAAGCGCTAACAGAACACGGACAATGAAGGAACAGACAATGCGGGCACTACCAATTTCGCCAGAGTGGCGAATTGGGCTAATTGGTGCACGTTTGTCATTTTTCGCAAGCGCTAACAGAACACGGACCAAGAAGGAACACACAATGCGGGCGCTATCTATTTCGCCAGAGTGGCGAGTTGGGCTAATTGGTGCACGTTTGTTATTTTTCGCAAGCGCTAACAGAACACGGACAAACAAGGAACAGACAATGCGGGCGCTACGAAGTTCGCAGGAGTGGCGGGTCGGGCTAATTGGGGCACGTTTGTTATTTTTCGCAAGCGCTAACAGAACACAGAGAAAGAAAGATCACACAATGCGGGCGCTACCAATTTCGCCACAGTGGCGGGTTGGGCTAATTGGTGCACGTTTGCATTTTTCGCAAGCGCTACTGAACACGGACAAAGATCGAACAGACAATGCGGGCGCTACCAATTTCGCCAGAGTGACGGTTAGGCTTATTGGTGCACGTTTGTCATTTTTCGCAAGCGCTAACAGAACACGGACAAAGAAGGAACAGACAGGGCGGGCGCTACGAAGTTCGCCAGAGTGGCGAGTTGTGCTAATTGGTGCACGTTTGTCATTTTTCGCAAGCGCTCACAGAACACGGGCAAAGAAAGAACACACAATGCGGGCGCTACCAATTTCGCCAGAGTGGCGAGTTGTGCTAATTGGTGCACGTTTGTCATTTTTCGCAAGCGCTAGCAGAACACGGACAAAGAACGAACATACAATGCGGGCGCTACCGATTTCGACAGAGTGGCGAGTTGGGCTAATTGGTGCACGTTTGTCATTTTTCGCAAGCGCTAAGAGAAAACGGACAAAGAAGGAACAGACAATGCGGGCGCTGCCAATTTCGCCAGAGTGGCAGGTTTGGGGTAATTGGTGCACGTTTGTCGTTTTTCGCAAGAGCTAGCAGAACACGGACAAAGAAGGAACAGACAGGGCGGGCGCTACCAATTTCGTAAGAGTGGCGGGTTGGGCTAATTGGTGCACGTTTGTCATTTTTCGCAGGCGCTAATAGAACACGGACAAAGAAGGAACAGACAATGCGGGCGCTACCAATTTCGCCAGAGTGGCGAGTTAAGCTAATTAGTGCACATTTTTTATTTTTCGCAAGCGCTAACAGAACACGGACAAAGAAGGAACAGACAGGGCGGGCGCTGCCAATTTCGCAATAGTGGCGGGTAGGGCTAATTGGTGTACGTTTGTCAATTTTCGCAAGCGCTAACAGAAAACGGACAAAGAAGGAACAGACAGGGCGGGCGATTCCAATTTCTCCAGAGTGGCGGGTTGGGATAATTGGTGCACGTTTGTCGTTTTTCGCAAAAGCTAACAGAACACGGACAAAGAAGGAACAGACAATGCGGGCGCTACCAATTTCGCCAGAGTGGCGAGTTAAGCTAATTGGTGCACGTTTTTCATTTTTCGCAAGCGCTAACAGAACACGGACAAAGGAACAGACAATGCGGCGGCTACCAATTTCGCCAGAGTGGCGGGTTGGGCTAATTGGTGCACGTTTGTCATTTTTCTTACGCGCTAACAGAACACGGACAAAGAAGGAACAGACAATGCGGGCGCTACCAATTTCGCCAGAGTGGCGGGTTGGGCTTATCGGTGCACATTTGTCATTTTTCGGAAGCGCTATCAGAACACGGACAAAGAAGGAACAGACATTGCGGGCTCTACCAATTTCGCCAGAGTGGCGAATTGGGCTAATTGGTGCACGTTTGACATTTTTCGCAAGCGCTAACAGAACACGGACAAAGAAGGAACACATAATACGGGCGCTACCAATTTCGCCAGAGTGGCGAGTTGGGCTAATTGGTGCACGTTTGTCATTTTTTGCAAGCGCTAACAGAACACGGACAAACAAGGAACAGACAATGCGGGCGCTACCAATTTTGCCAGAGTGGCGAGTCGTGCTAATTGGATTGGTGCACGTCCGTCATTTTTCGCAAGCGCTAACAGAACATGGACAAAGAAGGAGCAGACAATGCGGGCGCTGTCAATTTCGCCAGAGTGACGACTTGGGCTAGTTGGTGCACGTTTGACATTTTTCTCAAGCGCTAACAGAACACGGACAAAGAAGGAACACACAATGCGGGCGCTACCAATTTCGCCAGAGTGGCGAGTTGGGCTAATTTGTGCACGTTTGTCATTTTTTGCAAGCGCTAACAGAACACGGACAAACAAGGAACAGACAATGCGGGCGCTACGAAGTTCTCAGGAGTGGCGGGTCGGGCTAATTTTGGCACGTTTGTCATTTTTCGCAAGCGCTAACAGAACACAGAGAAAGAAGGAACAGACAGCGCGGGCGCTACTAATTTCGCCAGAGTGGCGCTTTGGGCTAATTGGTGCACGTTTGCATTTTTCGGAAGCGCTAACTGAACACGGACAAAGAAGGAACAGACAGGGCGGGCGCTACGAAGTTCGCAGGAGTGGCGAGTCGGGCTAAATGGTGCACGCTTGTCATTTTTCGCAAGCGCTAACAGAACACGGACAAAGAAGGAACAGGCAGGGCGGGCGATACCAATTTCGCCAGAGTGGCGGGTTGGGCTAATTGGTGCACGTTTGTCATTTTTCGCAAGCGCTAACAGACCAGGGACAAAGAAGGAACAGACAGGGCGGGCGATACCAATTTCGCCAGAGTGGCGGGTTGGGCTTATTGGTGCACGTTTGTCATTTTTCGCAAGCGCTAACAGAACACGGACGAAGAAGGAACAGACAGGACGGACGCTACCAATTTTGCAAGAGTGGCGGGTTGGGCTAATTGGTGCACGTTTGTTATTCTTCGCAAGCGCTAACAGAACACGGACAATGAAGAAGGAACAGACAGGGCGGGCGATACCAATTTCGCTAGAGTTGCGGGTTGGGCTAATTGGTGCATGTTTGTCATTTTTCGCAAGCGCTAACAGAACACAAAGAAGGAACAGACAGGGCGGGCGCTACCAATTTCGCAATAGTGGCGGGTAGAGCTAATTGGTGTACGTTTGTCATTTTTCGCAAGCGCTAACAGAAAACGGACAAAGAAGGAACAGACAGGGCGGGCGATACCAATTTCGCCAGAGTGGCGGGTTGGGCTAATCGGTGCACGTTTGTCATTTTTCGGAAGCGCTAACAGAACACGGACAATGAAGGAACAGACAATGCGGGCACTACCAATTTCGCCAGAGTGGCGAATTGGGCTAATTGGTGCACGTTTGTCATTTTTCGCAAGCGCTAACAGAACACGGACCAAGAAGGAACACACAATGCGGGCGCTATCTATTTCGCCAGAGTGGCGAGTTGGGCTAATTGGTGCACGTTTGTTATTTTTCGCAAGCGCTAACAGAACACGGACAAACAAGGAACAGACAATGCGGGCGCTACGAAGTTCGCAGGAGTGGCGAGTTGTGCTAATTGGTGCACATTTTTCATTTTTCGCAAGCGCTAACAGAACACGGACAAAGAAGGAACAGACAGGGCGGGCGCTGCCAATTTCGCAATAGTGGCGGGTAGGGCTAATTGGTGTACGTTTGTCAGTTTTCGCAAGCGCTAACAGAAAACGGACAAAGAAGGAACAGACAGGGCGGGCGATACCAATTTCTCCAGAGTGGCGGGTTGGGATAATTGGTGCACGTTTGTCGTTTTTCGCAAAAGCTAACAGAACACGGACAAAGAAGGAACAGACAATGCGGGCGCTACCAATTTCGCCAGAGTGGCGAGTTAAGCTAATTGGTGCACGTTTTTCATTTTTCGCAAGCGCTAACAGAACACGGACAAAGGAACAGACAATGCGGCGGCTACCAATTTCGCCAGAGTGGCGGGTTGGGCTAATTGGTGCACGTTTGTCATTTTTCTTATGCGCTAACAGATCCCGGACAAAGAAGGAACAGACAATGCGGGCGCTACCAATTTCGCCAGAGTGGCGGGTTGGCTTATCGGTGCACATTTGTCATTTTTCGGAAGCGCTAACAGAACACGGACAAAGAAGGAACAGACATTGCGGGCACTACCAATTTCGCCAGAGTGGCGAATTGGGCTAATTGGTGCACGTTTGACATTTTTCGCAAGTGCTAACAGAACACGGACAAAGAAGGAACACACAATACGGGCGCTACCAATTTCGCCAGAGTGGCGAGTTGGGCTAATTGGTGCACGTTTGTCATTTTTCGCAAGCACTAACAGAACACGGACAAACAAGGAACAGACAATGCGGGCGCTACCAATTTTGCCAGAGTGGCGAGTCGTGCTAATTGGATTGGTGCACGTCCGTCATTTTTCGCAAGCGCTAACAGAACACAGACACTGAAGGAACAGACAATGCGGGCGCTGCCAATTTCGCCAGAGTGGCGGGTTGGGCTAATCGGTGCACGTTTGTCATTTTTCGCAAGCGCTAACAGAACATGGACAAAGAAGGAGCAGACAATGCGGGCGCTGTCAATTTCGCCAGGGTGACGACTTGGGCTAGTTGGTGCACGTTTGACATTTTTCTCAAGCGCTAACAGAACACGGACAAAGAAGGAACACACAATGCGGGCGCTACCAATTTCGCCAGAGTGGCGAGTTGGGCTAATTTGTGCACGTTTGTCATTTTTTGCAAGCGCTAACAGAACACGGACAAACAAGGAACAGACAATGCGGGCGCTACGAAGTTCTCAGGAGTGGCGGGTCGGGCTAATTTGGGCACGTTTGTCATTTTCCGCAAGCGCTAACAGAACACAGAGAAAGAAGGAACAGACAACGCGGGCGCTACTAATTTCGCCAGAGTGGCGCGTTGGGCTAATTCGTGCACGTTTGCATTTTTCGGAAGCGCTAACTGAACACGGACAAAGAAGGAACAGACAGGGCGGGCGCTACGAAGTTCGCAGGAGTGGCGAGTCGGGCTAATTGGTGCACGCTTGTCATTTTTCGCAAGCGCTAACAGAACACGGACAAAGAAGGAACAGACAGGGCGGGCGATACCAATTTCGCCAGAGTGGCGGGTTGGGCTAATTGGTGCACGTTTGTCATTTTTCGCAAGCGCTAACAGAACACGGACAAAGAAGGAACAGACAGGGCGGACGCTACCAATTTCGCAAGAGTGGCGGGTTGGGCTAATTGGTGCATGTTTGTCATTTTTCGCAAGCGCTAACAGAACACAAAGAAGGAACAGACAGGGCGGGCGCTACCAATTTCGCAATAGTGGCGGGTAGAGCTAATTGGTGTACGTTTGTCATTTTTCGCAAGCGCTAACAGAAAACGGACAAAGAAGGAACAGACAATGCGGGCGACTACCAATTTCGCCAGAGTGGCGAATTGGGCTAATTGGTGCACGTTTGTCATTTTTCGCAAGCGCTAACAGAACACGGACAATGAAGGAACACACAATGCGGGCGCTACCAATTTCGCCAGAGTGGCGAGTTGGGCTAATTGGTGCACGTTTGTCATTTTTCGCAAGCGCTAACAGAACACGGACAAAGAAGGAACAGACAGGGCGGGCGCTACGAAGTTCGCCAGAGTGGCGAGTTGTGCTAATTGGTGCACGTTTGTCATTTTTTGCAAGCGCTAACACAACACGGACAAACAAGGAACAGACAATGCGGGCGCTACCAATTTTGCCAGAGTGGCGAGTCGTGCTAATTGGATTGGTGCACGTCCGTCATTTTTCGCAAGCGCTAACAGAACACAGACACTGAAGGAACAGACAATGCGGGCGCTACCAATTTCGCCAGAGTGGCGGGTTGGGCTAATCGGTGCACGTTTGTCATTTTTCGCAAGCGCTAACAGAACACGGACAAAGAAGGAGCAGACAATGCGGGCACTGTCAATTTCGCCAGAGTGACGAGTTGGGCTAGTTGGTGCACGTTTGACATTTTTCGCAAGCGCTAACAGAACACGGACAAACAAGGAACAGACAATGCGGGCGCTGCCAATTTCGCCAGAGTGGCGAGTTAAGCTAATTGGTGCACGTTTTTTATTTTTCGCAAGCGCTAACAGAACACGGACAAAGGAACAGACAATGCGGGGGCTACCAATTTCGCCAGAGTGGCGGGTTGGGCTAATTGGTGCACGTTTGTCATTTTTCTTACGCGCTAACAGAACACGGACAAAGAAGGAACAGACAATGCGGGCGCTACCAATTTCGCCAGAGAGGCGGGTTGGGCTTATCGGTGCACATTTGTCATTTTTCGGAAGCGCTAACAGAACACGGACAAAGAAGGAACAGACATTGCGGGCACTACCAATTTCGCCAGAGTGGCGAATTGGGCTAATTGGTGCACGTTTGACATTTCTCTCAAGCGCTAACAGAACACGGACAAAGAAGGAACACACAATACGGGCGCTACCAATTTCGCCAGAGTGGCGAGTTGGGCTAATTGGTGCACGTTTGTCATTTTTCGCAAGCGCTAACAGAACACGGACAAACAAGGAACAGACAATGCGGGCGCTACCAATTTTGCCAGAGTGGCGAGTCGTGCTAATTGGATTGGTGCACGTCCGTCATTTTTCGCAAGCGCTAACAGAACACAGACACTGAAGGAACAGACAATGCGGGCGCTACCAATTTCGCCAGAGTGGCGGGTTGGGCAAATCGGTGCACGTTTGTCATTTTTCGCAAGCGCTAACAGAACATGGACAAAGAAGGAGCAGACAATGCGGGCGCTGTCAATTTCGCCAGAGTGACGAGTTGGGCTAGTTGGTGCACGTTTGACATTTTTCGCAAGCGCTAACAGAAAACGGACAAAGAAGGAACACACAATGCGGGCGCTACCAATTTCGCCAGAGTGGCGAGTTGGGCTAATTTGTGCACGTTTGTCTTTTTTTGCAAGCGCTAACAGAACACGGACAAACAAGGAACAGGCAATGCGGGCGCTACGAAGTTCTCAGGAGTGGCGGGTCGGGCTAATTGGGGCACGTTTGTCATTTTTCGCAAGCGCTAACAGAACACGGACAAAGAAGGAACAGGCAGGGCGGGCGATACCAATTTCGCCAGAGTGGCGGGTTGGGCTAATTGGTGCACGTTTGTCATTTTTCGCAAGCGGTAACAGACCAGGGACAAAGAAGGAACAGACAGGGCGGGCGATACCAATTTCGCCAGAGTGGCGGGTTGGGCTAATTGGTGCACGTTTGTCATTTTTCGCAAGCGCTAACAGAACACGGACAAAGAAGGAACAGACAGGGCGGACGCTACCAATTTCGCAAGAGTGGCGGTTTGGGCTAATTGGTGCATGTTTGTTATTCTTCGCAAGCGCTAACAGAACACGGACAAAGAAGGAACAGACCGGGCGGGCGCTACGAAGTTCAAAAGAGTGGCGGGTCGGGCTAATTGGTGCACGTTTGTCATTTTTCGCAAGCACTAACAGAACACAAAGAAGGAACAGACAGGGCGGGCGCTACCAATTTCGTAATAGTGGCGGGTAAGGCTAATTGGTGTACGTTTGTCAATTTTCGCAAGCGCTAACAGAACACGGACAAAGAAGGAACAGACAGGGCGGGCGATACCAATTTCGCTAGAGTTGCGGGTTGGGCTAATTGGTGCATGTTTGTCATTTTTCGCAAGCGCTAACAGAACACAAAGAAGGAACAGACAGGGCGGGCGCTACCAATTTCGTAAGAGTGGCGGGTTGGGCTAATTGGTGCACGTTTGTCATTTTTCGCAGGCGCTAATAGAACACGGACAAAGAAGGAAAAGACAATGCGGGCGCTACCAATTTCGCCACAGTGGCGAGTTAAGCTAATTGGTGCACATTTTTCATTTTTCGCAAGCGCTAACAGAACACGGACAAAGAAGGAACAGACAGGGCGGGCGCTGCCAATTTCGCAATAGTGGCGGGTAGGTCTAATTGGTGTACGTTTGTCAATTTTCGCAAGCGCTAACAGAAAACGGACAAAGAAGGAACAGACAGGGCGGGCGATACCAATTTCTCCAGAGTGGCGGGTTGGGATAATTGGTGCACGTTTGTCGTTTTTCGCAAAAGCTAACAGAACACGGACAAAGAAGGAACAGACAATGCGGGCGCTACCAATTTCGCCAGAGTGGCGAGTTAAGCTAATTGGTGCACGTTTTTCATTTTTCGCAAGCGCTAACAGAACACGGACAAAGGAACAGACAATGCGGCGGCTACCAATTTCGCCAGAGTGGCGGGTTGGGCTAATTGGTGCACGTTTGTCATTTTTCTTACGCGCTAACAGAACACGGACAAAGAAGGAACAGACAATGCGGGCGCTACCAATTTCGCCAGAGTGGCGGGTTGGGCTTATCGGTGCACATTTGTCATTTTTCGGAAGCGCTAACCGAACATGGACAAACAAGGAACAGACAATGCGGGCGCTACCAATTTCGCCAGAGTGGCGAGTTAAGCTAATTGGTGCACGTTTTTCATTTTTCGCAAGCGCTAACAGAACACGGACAAAGGAACAGACAATGCGGGGGCTACCAATTTCGCCAGAGTGGCGGGTTGGGCTAATTGGTGCACGTTTGTCATTTTTCTTACGCGCTAACAGAACACGGACAAAGAAGGAGCAGACAATGCGGGCACTGTCAATTTCGCCAGAGTGACGAGTTAGGCTAGTTGGTGCACGTTTGACATTTTTCGCAAGCGCTAACAGAACACGGACAAACAAGGAACAGACAATGCGGGCGCTACCAATTTCGCCAGAGTGGCGAGTTAAGCTAATTGGTGCACGTTTTTCATTTTTCGCAAGCGCTAATAGAACACGGACAAAGGAACAGACAATGCGGGGGCTACCAATTTCGCCAGAGTGGCGGGTTGGGCTAATTGGTGCACGTTTGTCATTTTTCTTACGCGCTAACAGAACACGGACAAAGAAGGAACAGACAATGCGGGCGCTACCAATTTCGCCAGAGAGGCGGGTTGGGCTTATCGGTGCACATTTGTCATTTTTCGGAAGCGCTAACAGAACACGGACAAAGAAGGAACAGACATTGCGGGCACTACCAATTTCGCCAGAGTGGCGAATTGGGCTAATTGGTGCACGTTTGACATTTTTCTCAAGCGCTAACAGAACACGGACAAAGAAGGAACACACAATACGGGCGCTACCAATTTCGCCAGAGTGGCGAGTTGGGCTATTGGTGCACGTTTGTCATTTTTCGCAAGCGCTAACAGAACACGGACAAACAAGGAACAGACAATGCGGGCGCTACCAATTTTGCCAGAGTGGCGAGTCGTGCTAATTGGATTGGTGCACGTCCGTCATTTTTCGCAAGCGCTAACAGAACACAGACACTGAAGGAACAGACAATGCGGGCGCTACCAATTTCGCCAGAGTGGCGGGTTGGGCAAATCGGTGCACGTTTGTCATTTTTCGCAAGCGCTAACAGAACATGGACAAAGAAGGAGCAGACAATGCGGGCGCTGTCAATTTCGCCAGAGTGACGAGTTGGGCTAGTTGGTGCACGTTTGACATTTTTCGCAAGCGCTAACAGAACACGGACAAAGAAGGAACACACAATGCGGGCGCTACCAATTTCGCCAGAGTGGCGAGTTGGGCTAATTTGTGCACGTTTGTCATTTTTTGCAAGCGCTAACAGAACACGGACAAACAAGGAACAGGCAATGCGGGCGCTACGAAGTTCTCAGGAGTGGCGGGTCGGGCTAATTGGGGCACGTTTGTCATTTTTCGCAAGCGCTAACAGAACACGGACAAAGAAGGAACAGGCAGGGCGGGGGATACCAATTTCACCAGAGTGGCGGGTTGGGCTAATTGGTGCACGTTTGTCATTTTTCGCAAGCGCTAACAGACCAGGGACAAAGAAGGAACAGACAGGGCGGGCGATACCAATTTCGCCAGAGTGGCGGGTTGGGCTAATTGGTGCACGTTTGTCATTTTTCGCAAGCGCTAACAGAACACGGACAAAGAAGGAACAGACAGGGCGGACGCTACCAATTTCGCAAGAGTGGCGGGTTGGGCTAATTGGTGCATGTTTGTTATTCTTCGCAAGCGCTAACAGAACACGGACAAAGAAGGAACAGACCGGGCGGGCGCTACGAAGTTCAAAAGAGTGGCGGGTCGGGCTAATTGGTGCACGTTTGTCATTTTTCGCAAGCACTAACAGAACACAAAGAAGGAACAGACAGGGCGGGCGCTACCAATTTCGTAATAGTGGCGGGTAAGGCTAATTGGTGTACGTTTGTCAATTTTCGCAAGCGCTAACAGAACACGGACAAAGAAGGAACAGACCGGGCGGGCGCTACGAAGTTCAAAAGAGTGGCGGGTCGGGCTAATTGGTGCACGTTTGTCATTTTTCGCAAGCACTAACAGAACACAAAGAAGGAACAGACAGGGCGGGCGCTACCAATTTCGCTAGAGTTGCGGGTTGGGCTAATTGGTGCATGTTTGTCATTTTTCGCAAGCGCTAACAGAACACAAAGAAGGAACAGACAGGGCGGGCGCTACCAATTTCGTAAGAGTGGCGGGTTGGGCTAATTGGTGCACGTTTGTCATTTTTCGCAGGCGCTAATAGAACACGGACAAAGAAGGAAAAGACAATGCGGGCGCTACCAATTTCGCCACAGTGGCGAGTTAAGCTAATTGGTGCACATTTTTCATTTTTCGCAAGCGCTAACAGAACACGGACAAAGAAGGAACAGACAGGGCGGGCGCTGCCAATTTCGCAATAGTGGCGGGTAGGTCTAATTGGTGTACGTTTGTCAATTTTCGCAAGCGCTAACAGAAAACGGACAAAGAAGGAACAGACAGGGCGGGCGATACCAATTTCTCCAGAGTGGCGGGTTGGGGTAATTGGTGCACGTTTGTCGTTTTTCGCAAAAGCTAACAGAACACGGACAAAGAAGGAACAGACAATGCGGGCGCTACCAATTTCGCCAGAGTGGCGAGTTAAGCTAATTGGTGCACGTTTTTCATTTTTCGCAAGCGCTAACAGAACACGGACAAAGGAACAGACAATGCGGCGGCTACCAATTTCGCCAGAGTGGCGGGTTGGGCTAATTGGTGCACGTTTGTCATTTTTCTTACGCGCTAACAGAACACGGACAAAGAAGGAACACACAATGCGGGCGCTACCAATTTCGCCAGAGTGGCGAGTTGGGCTAATTTGTGCACGTTTGTCATTTTTTGCAAGCGCTAACAGAACACGGACAAACGAGGAACAGGCAATGCGGGCGCTACGAAGTTCTCAGGAGTGGCGGGTCGGGCTAATTGGGGCACGTTTGTCATTTTTCGCAAGCGCTAACAGAACACGGACAAAGAAGGAACAGGCAGGGCGGGCGATACCAATTTCGCCAGAGTGGCGGGTTGGGCTAATTGGTGCACGTTTGTCATTTTTCGCAAGCGCTAACAGACCAGGGACAAAGAAGGAACAGACAGGGCGGGCGATACCAATTTCGCCAGAGTGGCGGGTTGGGCTAATTGGTGCACGTTTGTCATTTTTCGCAAGCGCTAACAGAACACGGACAAAGAAGGAACAGACAGGGCGGACGCTACCAATTTCGCAAGAGTGGCGGGTTGGGCTAATTGGTGCATGTTTGTTATTCTTCGCAAGCGCTAACAGAACACGGACAAAGAAGGAACAGACCGGGCGGGCGCTACGAAGTTCAAAAGAGTGGCGGGTCGGGCTAATTGGTGCACGTTTGTCATTTTTCGCAAGCACTAACAGAACACAAAGAAGGAACAGACAGGGCGGGCGCTACCAATTTCGTAATAGTGGCGGGTAAGGCTAATTGGTGTACGTTTGTCAATTTTCGCAAGCGCTAACAGAACACGGACAAAGAAGGAACAGACAGGGCGGGCGATACCAATTTCGCTAGAGTTGCGGGTTGGGCTAATTGGTGCATGTTTGTCATTTTTCGCAAGCGCTAACAGAACACAAAGAAGGAACAGACAGGGCGGGCGCTACCAATTTCGTAAGAGTGGCGGGTTGGGCTAATTGGTGCACGTTTGTCATTTTTCGCAGGCGCTAATAGAACACGGACAAAGAAGGAAAAGACAATGCGGGCGCTACCAATTTCGCCACAGTGGCGAGTTAAGCTAATTGGTGCACATTTTTCATTTTTCGCAAGCGCTAACAGAACACGGACAAAGAAGGAACAGACAGGGCGGGCGCTGCCAATTTCGCAATAGTGGCGGGTAGGTCTAATTGGTGTACGTTTGTCAATTTTCGCAAGCGCTAACAGAACACGGACAAAGAAGGAACAGACAGGGCGGGCGATACCAATTTCTCCAGAGTGGCGGGTTGGGATAATTGGTGCACGTTTGTCGTTTTTCGCAAAAGCTAACAGAACACGGACAAAGAAGGAACAGACAATGCGGGCGCTACCAATTTCGCCAGAGTGGCGAGTTAAGCTAATTGGTGCACGTTTTTCATTTTTCGCAAGCGCTAACAGAACACGGACAAAGGAACAGACAATGCGGCGGCTACCAATTTCGCCAGAGTGGCGGGTTGGGCTAATTGGTGCACGTTTGTCATTTTTCTTACGCGCTAACAGAACACGGACAAAGAAGGAACAGACAATGCGGGCGCTACCAATTTCGCCAGAGTGGCGGGTTGGGCTTATCGGTGCACATTTGTCATTTTTCGGAAGCGCTAACCGAACACGGACAAAGAAGGAACAGACATTGCGGGCACTACCAATTTCGCCAGTGGCGAATTGGGCTAATTGGTGCACGTTTGACATTTTTCGCAAGCGCTAACAGAACACGGACAAAGAAGGAACACACAATACGGGCGCTACCAATTTCGCCAGAGTGGCGAGTTGGGCTAATTGGCGCACGTTTGTCTTTTTTCGCAAGCGCTAGCAGAACACGGACAAACAAGGAACAGACAATGCGGGCGCTACCAATTTTGCTAGAGTGGCGAGTCGTGCTAATTGGATTGGTGCACGTCCGTCATTTTTCGCAAGCGCTAACAGAACACGGACAAAGAAGGAACACACAATGCGGGCGCTACCAATTTCGCCAGAGTGGCGAGTTGGGCTAATTTGTGCACGTTTGTCATTTTTTGCAAGCGCTAACAGAACACGGACAAACAAGGAACAGGCAATGCGGGCGCTACGAAGTTCTCAGGAGTGGCGGGTCGGGCTAATTGGGGCACGTTTGTCATTTTTCGCAAGCGCTAATAGAACACAGAGAAAGAAGGAACAGACAATGCGGGCGCTGCTAATTTCGCCAGAGTGGCGCGTTGGGCTAATTGGTGCACGTTTGCATTTTTCGCAAGCGCTAACTGAACACGGACAAAGAAGGAACAGACAGGGCGGGCGCTACGAAGTTCGCAGGAGTGGCGAGTCGGGCTAATTGGTGCACGCTTGTCATTTTTCGCAAGCGCTAACAGAACACGGACAAAGAAGGAACAGGCAGGGCGGGCGATACCAATTTCGCCAGAGTGGCGGGTTGGGCTAATTGGTGCACGTTTGTCATTTTTCGCAAGCGCTAACAGACCAGGGACAAAGAAGGAACAGACAGGGCGGGCGATACCAATTTCGCCAGAGTGGCGGGTTGGGCTAATTGGTGCACGTTTGTCATTTTTCGCAAGCGCTAACAGAACACGGACAAAGAAGGAACAGACAGGGCGGACGCTACCAATTTCGCCAGAGTGGCGGGTTGGGCTAATTGGTGCACGTTTGTCATTTTTCGCAAGCGCTAACAGAACACGGACAAAGAAGGAACAGACAGGGCGGACGCTACCAATTTCGCAAGAGTGGCGGGTTGGGCTAATTGGTGCACGTTTGTTATTCTTCGCAAGCGCTAACAGAACACGGACAATGAAGAAGGAACAGACAGGGCGGGATAAACCAATTTCGCTAGAGTTGCGGGTTGGGCTAATTGGTGCATGTTTGTCATTTTTCGCAAGCGCTAACAGAACACAAAGAAGGAACAGACAGGGCGGGCGCTACCAATTTCGCAATAGTGGCGGGTAGAGCTAATTGGTGTACGTTTGTCATTTTTCGCAAGCGCTAACAGAACACGGACAAAGAAGGAACAGACAGGGCGGGCGATACCAATTTCGCCAGAGTGGCGGGTTGGGCTAATCGGTGCACGTTTGTCATTTTTCGGAAGCGCTAACAGAACACGGACAATGAAGGAACAGACAATGCGGGCACTACCAATTTCGCCAGAGTGGCGAATTGGGCTAATTGGTGCACGTTTGTCATTTTTCGCAAGCGCTAACAGAACACGGACAAAGAAGGAACACACAATGCGGGCGCTATCTATTTCGCCAGAGTGTCGAGTTGGGCTAATTGGTGCACGTTTGTTATTTTTCGCAAGCGCTAACAGAACACGGACAAACAAGGAACAGACAATGCGGGCGCTACGAAGTTCGCAGGAGTGGCGGGTCGGGCTAATTGGGGCACGTTTGTTATTTTTCGCAAGCGCTAACAGAACACAGAGAAAGAAAGATCACACAATGCGGGCGCTACCAATTTCGCCAGAGTGGCGGGTTGGGCTAATTGCTGCACGTTTGCATTTTTCGCAAGCGCTACTGAACACGGACAAAGATCGAACAGACAATGCGGGCGCTACCAATTTCGCCAGAGTGACGGATAGGCTTATTGGTGCACGTTTGTCATTTTTCGCAAGCGCTAACAGAACACGGACAAAGAAGGAACAGACAGGGCGGGCGCTACGAAGTTCGCCAGAGTGGCGAGTTGTGCTAATTGGTGCACGTTTGTCATTTTTCGCAAGCGCTAACAGTACACGGACAAAGAAAGAACACACAATGCGGGCGCTACCAATTTCGCCAGAGTGGCAAGTTGTGCTAATTGGTGCACGTTTGTCATTTTTCGCAAGCGCTAGCAGAACACGGACAAAGAACGAACATACAATGCGGGCGCTACCGATTTCGACAGAGTGGCGAGTTGGGCTAATTGGTGCACGTTTGTCATTTTTCGCAAGCGCTAAGAGAACACGGACAAAGAAGGAACAGACAGGGCGGGCGATACCAATTTCGCCAGAGTGGCAGGTTTGGGGTAATTGGTGCACGTTTGTCGTTTTTTGCAAGAGCTAGCAGAACACGGACAAAGAAGGAACAGACAGGGCGGGCGCTGCCAATTTCGCAATAGTGGCGGGTAGGGCTAATTGGTGTACGTTTGTCAATTTTCGCAAGCGCTAACAGAACACGGACAAAGAAGGAACAGACAATGCGGGCGCTACCAATTTCGCCAGAGTGGCGAGTTAAGCTAATTGGTGCACGTTTTTCATTTTTCGCAAGCGCTAACAGAACACGGACAAAGGAACAGACAATGCGGCGGCTACCAATTTCGCCAGAGTGGCGGGTTGGGCTAATTGGTGCACGTGTGTCATTTTTCTTACGCGCTAACAGAACACGGACAAAGAAGGAACAGACAATGCGGGCGCTACCAATTTCGCCAGAGTGGCGGGTTGGGCTTATCGGTGCACATTTGTCATTTTTCGGAAGCGCTAACAGAACACGGACAAAGAAGGAACAGACATTGCGGGCACTACCAATTTCGCCAGAGTGGCGAATTGGGCTAATTGGTGCACGTTTGATATTTTTCGCAAGCGCTAACAGAACACGGACAAAGAAGGAGCAGACAATGCGGGCGCTGTCAATTTCGCCAGAGTGACGACTTGGGCTAGTTGGTGCACGTTTGACATTTTTCTCAAGCGCTAACAGAACACGGACAAAGAAGGAACACACAATGCGGGCGCTACCAATTTCGCCAGAGTGGCGAGTTGGGATAATTTGTGCACGTTTGTCATTTTTTACAAGCGCTAACAGAACACGGACAAACAAGGAACAGACAATGCGGGCGCTACGAAGTTCTCAGGAGTGGCGGGTCGGGCAAATTTGGGCACGTTTGTCATTTTTCGCAAGCGCTAACAGAACACAGAGAAAGAAGGAACAGACAACGCGGGCGCTACTAATTTCGCCAGAGTGGCGCGTTGGGCTAATTGGTGCACGTTTGCATTTTTCGGAAGCGCTAACTGAACACGGACAAAGAAGGAACAGACAGGGCGGGCGCTACGAAGTTCGCAGGAGTGGCGAGTCGGGCTAATTGGTGCACGCTTGTCATTTTTCGCAAGCGCTAACAGAACACGGACAAAGAAGGAACAGGCAGGGCAGGCGATACCAATTTCGCCAGAGTGGCGGGTTGGGCTAATTGGTGCACGTTTGTCATTTTTCGCAAGCGCTAACAGACCAGGGACAAAGAAGGAACAGACAGGGCGGGCGATACCAATTTCGCCAGAGTGGCGGGTTGGGCTAATTGGTGCACGTTTGTCATTTTTCGCAAGCGCTAACAGAACACGGACAAAGAAGGAACAGACAGGGCGGACGCTACCAATTTCGCAAGAGTGGCGGGTTGGGCTAATTGGTGCACGTTTGTTATTCTTCGCAAGCGCTAACAGAACACGGACAATGAAGAAGGAACAGACAGGGCGGGCGATACCAATTTCGCTAGAGTTGCGGGTTGGGCTAATTGGTGCATGTTTGTCATTTTTCGCAAGCGCTAACAGAACACAAAGAAGGAACAGACAGGGCGGGCGCTACCAATTTCGCAATAGTGGCGGGTAGAGCTAATTGGTGTACGTTTGTCATTTTTCGTAAGCGCTAACAGAAAACAGACAAAGAAGGAACAGACAGGGCGGGCGATACCAATTTCGCCAGAGTGGCGGGTTGGGCTAATCGGTGCACGTTTGTCATTTTTCGGAAGCGCTAACAGAACACGGACAATGAAGGAACAGACAATGCGGGCACTACCAATTTCGCCAGAGTGGCGAATTGGGCTAATTGGTGCACGTTTGTCATTTTTCGCAAGCGCTAACAGAACACGGACCAAGAAGGAACACACAAAGCGGGCGCTATCTATTTCGCCAGAGTGGCGAGTTGGGCTAATTGGTGCACGTTTGTTATTTTTCGCAAGCGCTAACAGAACACGGACAAACAAGGAACAGGCAATGCGGGCGCTACGAAGTTCGCAGGAGTGGCGGGTCGGGCTAACTGGGGCACGTTTGTTATTTTTCGCAAGCGCTAACAGAACACAGAGAAAGAAAGATCACACAATGCGGGCGCTACCAATTTCGCCAGAGTGGCGGGTTGGGCTAATTGGTGCACGTTTGCATTTTTCGCAAGCGCTACTGAACACGGACAAAGAAGGAACAGACAATGCGGGCGCTACCAATTTCGCCAGAGTGACGAGTTAGGCTTATTGGTGCACGTTTGTCATTTTTCGCAAGCGCTAACAGAACACGGACAAAGAAGGAACAGACAGGGCGGGCGCTACGAAGTTCGCCAGGAGTGGCGAGTCGGGCTAATTGGTGCACGTTTGTCATTTTTCGCAAGCGCTAACAGAACACGGAGCAAAGAAGGAACAGACAATGCGGGCGCTACCAATTTCGCCAGAGTGGCGAGTTGGGATAATTTGTGCACGTTTGTCATTTTTCGCAAGCGCTAAGAGAACACGGACAAAGAAGGAACAGACAATGCGGGCGCTACCAATTTCGCCAGAGTGGCAGGGTTGGGCTAATTGGTGCACGTTTGTCATTTTTCGCAAGCGCTAACAGAACACGGACAAAGAAGGAACAGACAGGGCGGGCGCTACCAATTTCGCCAGAGTGGCGGGTTGGGCTAATTGGTGCACGTTTGTCATTTTTCGCAAGCGCTAATAGAACACGGACAAAGAAGGAACAGACAGGGCGGGCGCTACCAATTTCGCCAGAGTGGCGAGTTAAGCTAATTGGTGCACATTTTTCATTTTTCGCAAGCGCTAACAGAACACGGACAAAGAAGGAACAGACAGGGCGGGCGCTGCCAATTTCGCAATAGTGGCGGGTAGGGCTAATTGGTGTACGTTTGTCAATTTTCGCAAGCGCTAACAGAAAACGGACAAAGAAGGAACAGACAGGGCGGGCGATACCAATTTCGCCAGAGTGGCGGGTTGGGCTAATTGGTGCACGTTTGTCATTTTTCGCAAGCGCTAACAGAACACGGACAGAAGGAACAGACAATGCGGGCGGCTACCAATTTCGCCAGAGTGGCGGGTTGGGCTAATTGGTGCACGTTTGTCATTTTTCTTACGCGCTAACAGAACACGGACAAAGAAGGAACAGACAATGCGGGCGCTACCAATTTCGCCAGAGTGGCGGGTTGGGCTTATCGGTGCACATTTGTCATTTTTCGGAAGCGCTAACAGAACACGGACAAAGAAGGAACAGACAATGCGGGCTCTACCAATTTCGCCAGAGTGGCGAATTGGGCTAATTGGTGCACGTTTGTCATTTTTCGCAAGCGCTAACAGAACACGGACAAAGAAGGAACACACAATACGGGCGCTACCAATTTCGCCAGAGTGGCGAGTTGGGCTAATTGGTGCACGTTTGTCATTTTTCGCAAGCGCTAACAGAACACGGACAAACAAGGAACAGACAATGCGGGCGCTACCAATTTTGCCAGAGTGGCGAGTCGTGCTAATTGGATTGGTGCACGTCCGTCATTTTTCGCAAGCGCTAACAGAACACAGACACTGAAGGAACAGACAATGCGGGCGCTACCAATTTCGCCAGAGTGGCGGGTTGGGCTAATCGGTGCACGTTTGTCATTTTTCGCAAGCGCTAACAGAACACGGACAAAGAAGGAGCAGACAATGCGGGCACTGTCAATTTCGCCAGAGTGACGAGTTGGGCTAGTTGGTGCACGTTTGACATTTTTCGCAAGCGCTAGCAGAACACGGACAAAGAAGGAACACACAATGCGGGCGCTACCAATTTCGCCAGAGTGGCGAGTTGGGCTAATTTGTGCACGTTTGTCATTTTTTGCAAGCGCTAACAGAACACGGACAAACAAGGAACAGACAATGCGGGCGCTACGAAGTTCGCAGGAGTGGCGGGTCGGGCTAATTGGGGCACGTTTGTTATTTTTCGCAAGCGCTAACAGAACACAGAGAAAGAAAGATCACACAATGCGGGCGCTACCAATTTCGCCAGAGTGGCGGGTTGGGCTAATTGGTGCACGTTTGCATTTTTCGCAAGCGCTACTGAACACGGACAAAGATCGAACAGACAATGCGGGCGCTACCAATTTCGCCAGAGTGACGGATAGGCTTATTGGTGCACGTTTGTCATTTTTCGCAAGCGCTAACAGAACACGGACAAAGAAGGAACAGACAGGGCGGGCGCTACGAAGTTCGCCAGAGTGGCGAGTTGTGCTAATTGGTGCACGTTTGTCATTTTTCGCAAGCGCTAACAGTACACGGACAAAGAAAGAACACACAATGCGGGCGCTACCAATTTCGCCAGAGTGGCGAGTTGTGCTAATTGGTGCACGTTTGTCATTTTTCGCAAGCGCTAGTAGAACACGGACAAAGAACGAACATACAATGCGGGCGCTACCGATTTCGACAGAGTGGCGAGTTGGGCTAATTGGTGCACGTTTGTCATTTTTCCCAAGCGCTAAGAGAACACGGACAAAGAAGGAACAGACAGGGCGGGCGATACCAATTTCGCCAGAGTGTCGAGTTAAGCTAATTGGTGCACATTTTTCATTTTTCGCAAGCGCTAACAGAACACGGACAAAGAAGGAACAGACAGGGCGGGCGCTGCCAATTTCGCAATAGTGGCGGGTAGGGCTAATTGGTGTACGTTTGTCAATTTTCGCAAGCGCTAACAGAAAACGGACAAAGAAGGAACAGACAATGCGGGCGCTACCAATTTCGCCAGAGTGGCGAGTTAAGCTAATTGGTGCACGTTTTTCATTTTTCGCAAGCGCTAACAGAACACGGACAAAGGAACAGACAATGCGGCGGCTACCAATTTCGCCAGAGTGGCGGGTTCGGCTAATTGGTGCACGTTTGTCATTTTTCTTACGCGCTAACAGAACACGGACAAAGAAGGAACAGACAATGCGGGCGCTACCAATTTCGCCAGAGTGGCGGGTTGGGCTTATCGGTGCACATTTGTCATTTTTCGGAAGCGCTAACAGAACACGGACAAAGAAGGAACAGACATTGCGGGCGCTACCAACTTCGCCAGAGTGGCGAGTTGGGCTAATTGGTGCACGTTTGTCATTTTTCGCAAGCGCTAACAGAACACGGACAAACAAGGAACAGACAATGCGGGCGCTACCAATTTTGCCAGAGTGGCGAGTCGTGCTAATTGGATTGGTGCACGTCCGTCATTTTTCGCAAGCGCTAACAGAACACAGACACTGAAGGAACAGACAATGCGGGCGCTACCAATTTCGCCAGAGTGGCGGGTTGGGCTAATCGGTGCACGTTTGTCATTTTTCGCAAGCGCTAACAGAACACGGACAAAGAAGGACAGCAATGCGGGCGCTGTCAATTTCGCCAGAGTGACGAGTTGGGCTAGTTGGTGCACGTTTGACATTTTTCGCAAGCGCTAACAGAACACGGACAAAGAAGGAACACACAATGCGGGCGCTACCAATTTCGCCAGAGTGGCGAGTTGGGCTAATTTGTGCACGTTTGTCATTTTTTGCAAGCGCTAACAGAACACGGACAAACAAGGAACAGACAATGCGGGCGCTACGAAGTTCGCAGGAGTGGCGGGTCGGGCTAATTGGGGCACGTTTGTCATTTTTCGCAAGCGCTAACAGAACACAGAGAAAGAAGGAACAGACAATGCGGGCGCTACTAATTTCGCCAGAGTGGCGCGTTGGGCTAATTGGTGCACGTTTGCATTTTTCGCAAGCGCTACTGAACACGGACAAAGAAGGAACAGACAGGGCGGGCGCTACGAAGTTCGCCAGGAGTGGCGAGTCGGGCTAATTGGTGCACGCTTGTCATTTTTCGCAAGCGCTAGCAGAACACGGACAAAGAACGAACATACAATGCGGGCGCTACCGATTTCGACAGAGTGGCGAGTTGGGCTAATTGGTGCACGTTTGTCATTTTTCGCAAGCGCTAAGAGAACACGGACAAAGAAAGAACAGACAGGGCGGGCGCTACCAATTTCGCCAGAGTGGCAGGTTTGGGGTAATTGGTGCACGTTTGTCGTTTTTCGCAAGAGCTAGCAGAACACGGACAAAGAAGGAACAGACAGGGCGGGCGCTACCAATTTCGTAAGAGTGGCGGGTTGGGCTAATTGGTGCACGTTTGTCATTTTTCGCAGGCGCTAATAGAACACGGACAAAGAAGGAACAGACAATGCGGGCGCTACCAATTTCGCCAGAGTGGCGAGTTAAGCTAATTGGTGCACATTTTTCATTTTTCGCAAGCGCTAACAGAACACGGACAAAGAAGGAACAGACAGGGCGGGCGCTGCCAATTTCGCAATAGTGGCGGGTAGGGCTAATTGGTGTACGTTTGTCAATTTTCGCAAGCGCTAACAGAAAACGGACAAAGAAGGAACAGACAGGGCGGGCGATACCAATTTCGCCAGAGTGGCGAGTTAAGCTAATTGGTGCACGTTTTTCATTTTTCGCAAGCGCTAACAGAACACGGACAAAGAAGGAACAGACAGGGCGGGCGCTACCAATTTCGCCAGAGTGGCGGGTTAGGGCTAATTGGTGCACGTTTGTCATTTTTCGCAAGCGCTAACAGAACACGGACAAAGAAGGAACAGACAATGCGGGCGCTACCAATTTCGCCAGAGTGGCGAGTTAAGCTAATTGGTGCACGTTTTTCATTTTTCGCAAGCGCTAACAGAACACGGACAAAGGAACAGACAATGCGGGCGGCTACCAATTTCGCCAGAGTGGCGGGTTGGGCTAATTGGTGCACGTTTGTCATTTTTCGGACGCGCTAACAGAACACGGACAAAGAAGGAACAGACAATGCGGGCGCTACCAATTTCGCCAGAGTGGCGGGTTGGGCTAATCGGTGCACGTTTGTCATTTTTCGGAAGCGCTAACAGAACACGGACAAAGAAGGAACAGACAATGCGGGCGCTACCAATTTCGCCAGAGTGGCGAGTTGGGCTAATTGGTGCACGTTTGTCATTTTTCGCAAGCGCTAACAGAACACGGACAAACAAGGAACAGACAATGCGGGCGCTACCAATTTTGCCAGAGTGGCGAGTCGTGCTAATTGGATTGGTGCACGTCCGTCATTTTTCGCAAGCGCTAACAGAACACAGACACTGAAGGAACAGACAATGCGGGCGCTACCAATTTCGCCAGAGTGGCGGGTTGGGCTAATCGGTGCACGTTTGTCATTTTTCGCAAGCGCTAACAGAACACGGACAAAGAAGGACAGACAATGCGGGCGCTGTCAATTTCGCCAGAGTGACGAGTTGGGCTAGTTGGTGCACGTTTGACATTTTTCGCAAGCGCTAACAGAACACGGACAAAGAAGGAACACACAATGCGGGCGCTACCAATTTCGCCAGAGTGGCGAGTTGGGCTAATTTGTGCACGTTTGTCATTTTTTGCAAGCGCTAACAGAACACGGACAAACAAGGAACAGGCAATGCGGGCGCTACGAAGTTCTCAGGAGTGGCGGGTCGGGCTAATTGGGGCACGTTTGTCATTTTTCGCAAGCGCTAACAGAACACAGAGAAAGAAGGAACAGACAATGCGGGCGCTACTAATTTCGCCAGAGTGGCGCGTTGGGCTAATTGGTGCACGTTTGCATTTTTTGCAAGCGCTAACTGAACACGGACAAAGAAGGAACAGACAGGGCGGGCGCTACGAAGTTCGCAGGAGTGGCGAGTTGGGCTAATTGGTGCACGTTTGTCATTTTTCGCAAGCGCTAGTAGAACACGGACAAAGAACGAACATACAATGCGGGCGCTACCGATTTCGACAGAGTGGCGAGTTGGGCTAATTGGTGCACGTTTGTCATTTTTCGCAAGCGCTAAGAGAACACGGACAAAGAAGGAACAGACAGGGCGGGCGCTGCCAATTTCGCCAGAGTGGCGGGTAGGGCTAATTGGTGCACGTTTGTCAATTTTCGCAAGCGCTAACAGAAAACGGACAAAGAAGGAACAGACAGGGCGGGCGATACCAATTTCTCCAGAGTGGCGGGTTGGGATAATTGGTGCACGTTTGTCGTTTTTCGCAAAAGCTAACAGAACACGGACAAAGAAGGAACAGACAATGCGGGCGCTACCAATTTCGCCAGAGTGGCGAGTTAAGCTAATTGGTGCACGTTTTTCATTTTTCGCAAGCGCTAACAGAACACGGACAAAGGAACAGACAATGCGGCGGCTACCAATTTCGCCAGAGTGGCGGGTTGGGCTAATTGGTGCACGTTTGTCATTTTTCTTACGCGCTAACAGAACACGGACAAAGAAGGAACAGACAATGCGGGCGCTACCAATTTCGCCAGAGTGGCGGGTTGGGCTTATCGGTGCACATTTGTCATTTTTCGGAAGCGCTAACAGAACACGGACAAAGAAGGAACAGACATTGCGGGCACTACCAATTTCGCCAGAGTGGCGAATTGGGCTAATTGGTGCACGTTTGACATTTTTCGCAAGCGCTAACAGAACACGGACAAACAAGGAACAGACAATGCGGGCGCTACCAATTTTGCCAGAGTGGCGAGTCGTGCTAATTGGATTGGTGCACGTCCGTCATTTTTCGCAAGCGCTAACAGAACACAGACACTGAAGGAACAGACAATGCGGGCGCTACCAATTTCGCCAGAGTGGCGGGTTGGGCTAATCGGTGCACGTTTGTCATTTTTCGCAAGCGCTAACAGAACATGGACAAAGAAGGAGCAGACAATGCGGGCGCTGTCAATTTCGCCAGAGTGACGAGTTGGGCTAGTTGGTGCACGTTTGACATTTTTCGCAAGCGCTAACAGAACACGGACAAAGAAGGAACACACAATGCGGGCGCTACCAATTTCGCCAGAGTGGCGAGTTGGGCTAATTTGTGCACGTTTGTCATTTTTTGCAAGCGCTAACAGAACACGGACAAACAAGGAACAGACAATGCGGGCGCTACGAAGTTCTCAGGAGTGGCGGGTCGGGCTAATTGGGGCACGTTTGTCATTTTTCGCAAGCGCTAACAGAACACAGAGAAAGAAGGAACAGACAATGCGGGCGCTACTAATTTCGCCAGAGTGGCGCGTTGGGCTAATTGGTGCACGTTTGCATTTTTTGCAAGCGCTAACTGAACACGGACAAAGAAGGAACAGACAGGGCGGGCGCTACGAAGTTCGCAGGAGTGGCGAGTCGGGCTAATTGGTGCACGCTTGTCATTTTTCGCAAGCGCTAGCAGAACACGGACAAAGAACGAACATACAATGCGGGCGCTACCGATTTCGACAGAGTGGCGAGTTGGGCTAATTGGTGCACGTTTGTCATTTTTCGCAAGCGCTAAGAGAACACGGACAAAGAAGGAACAGACAGGGCGGGCGATACCAATTTCGCCAGAGTGGCAGGTTTGGGGTAATTGGTGCACGTTTGTCGTTTTTCGCAAGAGCTAGCAGAACACGGACAAAGAAGGAACAGACAGGGCGGGCGCTACCAATTTCGTAAGAGTGGCGGGTTGGGCTAATTGGTGCACGTTTGTCATTTTTCGCAGGCGCTAATAGAACACGGACAAAGAAGGAAAAGACAATGCGGGCGCTACCAATTTCGCCAGAGTGGCGAGTTAAGCTAATTGGTGCACATTTTTCATTTTTCGCAAGCGCTAACAGAACACGGACAAAGAAGGAACAGACAGGGCGGGCGCTGCCAATTTCGCAATAGTGGCGGGTAGGGCTAATTGGTGTACGTTTGTCAATTTTCGCAAGCGCTAACAGAAAACGGACAAAGAAGGAACAGACAGGGCGGGCGATACCAATTTCTCCAGAGTGGCGGGTTGGGATAATTGGTGCACGTTTGTCGTTTTTCGCAAAAGCTAACAGAACACGGACAAAGAAGGAACAGACAATGCGGGCGCTACCAATTTCGCCAGAGTGGCGAGTTAAGCTAATTGGTGCACGTTTTTCATTTTTCGCAAGCGCTAACAGAACACGGACAAAGGAACAGACAATGCGGCGGCTACCAATTTCGCCAGAGTGGCGGGTTGGGCTAATTGGTGCACGTTTGTCATTTTTCTTACGCGCTAACAGAACACGGACAAAGAAGGAACAGACAATGCGGGCGCTACCAATTTCGCCAGAGTGGCGGGTTGGGCTTATCGGTGCACATTTGTCATTTTTCGGAAGCGCTAACAGAACACGGACAAAGAAGGAACAGACATTGCGGGCACTACCAATTTCGCCAGAGTGGCGAATTGGGCTAATTGGTGTACGTTTGACATTTTTCGCAAGCGCTAACAGAACACGGACAAACAAGGAACAGACAATGCGGGCGCTACCAATTTTGCCAGAGTGGCGAGTCGTGCTAATTGGATTGGTGCACGTCCGTCATTTTTCGCAAGCGCTAACAGAACACAGACACTGAAGGAACAGACAATGCGGGCGCTACCAATTTCGCCAGAGTGGCGGGTTGGGCTAATCGGTGCACGTTTGTCATTTTTCGCAAGCGCTAACAGAACATGGACAAAGAAGGACAGACAATGCGGGCGCTGTCAATTTCGCCAGAGTGACGAGTTGGGCTAGTTGGTGCACGTTTGACATTTTTCGCAAGCGCTAACAGAACACGGACAAAGAAGGAACAGACAATGCGGGCGCTACGAAGTTCTCAGGAGTGGCGGGTCGGGCTAATTGGGGCACGTTTGTCATTTTTCGCAAGCGCTAACAGAACACAGAGAAAGAAGGAACAGACAATGCGGGCGCTACTAATTTCGCCAGAGTGGCGCGTTGGGCTAATTGGTGCACGTTTGCATTTTTCGCAAGCGCTAACTGAACACGGACAAAGAAGGAACAGACAGGGCGGGCGCTACGAAGTTCGCAGGAGTGGCGAGTCGGGCTAATTGGTGCACGCTTGTCATTTTTCGCAAGCGCTAGCAGAACACGGACAAAGAACGAACATACAATGCGGGCGCTACCGATTTCGACAGAGTGGCGAGTTGGGCTAATTGGTGCACGTTTGTCATTTTTCGCAAGCGCTAAGAGAACACGGACAAAGAAGGAACAGACAGGGCGGGCGCTGCCAATTTCGCCAGAGTGGCGGGTAGGGCTAATTGGTGCACGTTTGTCAATTTTCGCAAGCGCTAACAGAACACGGACAAAGAAGGAACAGACAGGGCGGGCGATACCAATTTCTCCAGAGTGGCGGGTTGGGCTAATTGGTGCACGTTTGTCGTTTTTCGCAAGCGCTAACAGAACACGGACAAAGAAGGAACAGACAATGCGGGCGCTACCAATTTCGCCAGAGTGGCGAGTTAAGCTAATTGGTGCACGTTTTTCATTTTTCGCAAGCGCTAACAGAACACGGACAAAGAAGGAACAGACAATGCGGGCGCTACCAATTTCGCCAGAGTGGCGGGTTGGGCTTATCGGTGCACATTTGTCATTTTTCGGAAGCGCTAACAGAACACGGACAAAGAAGGAACAGACATTGCGGGCACTACCAATTTCGCCAGAGTGGCGAATTGGGCTAATTGGTGTACGTTTGACATTTTTCGCAAGCGCTAACAGAACACGGACAAACAAGGAACAGACAATGCGGGCGCTACCAATTTTGCCAGAGTGGCGAGTCGTGCTAATTGGATTGGTGCACGTCCGTCATTTTTCGCAAGCGCTAACAGAACACAGACACTGAAGGAACAGACAATGCGGGCGCTACCAATTTCGCCAGAGTGGCGGGTTGGGCTAATCGGTGCACGTTTGTCATTTTTCGCAAGCGCTAACAGAACATGGACAAAGAAGGAGCAGACAATGCGGGCGCTGTCAATTTCGCCAGAGTGACGAGTTCGGCTAGTTGGTGCACGTTTGACATTTTTCGCAAGCGCTAACAGAACACGGACAAAGAAGGAACACACAATGCGGGCGCTACCAATTTCGCCAGAGTGGCGAGTTGGGCTAATTTGTGCACGTTTGTCATTTTTTGCAAGCGCTAACAGAACACGGACAAACAAGGAACAGACAATGCGGGCGCTACGAAGTTCTCAGGAGTGGCGGGTCGGGCTAATTGGGGCACGTTTGTCATTTTTCGCAAGCGCTAACAGAACACGGACAAAGAAGGAAAAGACAATGCGGGCGCTACCAATTTCGCTAGAGTGGCGAGTTGAGCTAATTGGTGCACATTTTTCATTTTTCGCAAGCGCTAACAGAACACGGACAAAGAAGGAACAGACAGGGCGGGCGCTGCCAATTTCGCAATAGTGGCGGGTAGGGCTAATTGGTGTACGTTTGTCAATTTTCGCAAGCGCTAACAGAAAACGGACAAAGAAGGAACAGACAGGGCGGGCGATACCAATTTCTCCAGAGTGGCGGGTTGGGATAATTGGTGCACGTTTGTCGTTTTTCGCAAAAGCTAACAGAACACGGACAAAGAAGGAACAGACAATGCGGGCGCTACCAATTTCGCCAGAGTGGCGAGTTAAGCTAATTGGTGCACGTTTTTCATTTTTCGCAAGCGCTAACAGAACACGGACAAAGGAACAGACAATGCGGCGGCTACCAATTTCGCCAGAGTGGCGGGTTGGGCTAATTGGTGCACGTTTGTCATTTTTCTTACGCGCTAACAGAACACGGACAAAGAAGGAACAGACAATGCGGGCGCTACCAATTTCGCCAGAGTGGCGGGTTGGGCTTATCGGTGCACATTTGTCATTTTTCGGAAGCGCTAACAGAACACGGACAAAGAAGGAACAGACATTGCGGGCACTACCAATTTCGCCAGAGTGGCGAATTGGGCTAATTGGTGTACGTTTGACATTTTTCGCAAGCGCTAACAGAACACGGACAAACAAGGAACAGACAATGCGGGCGCTACCAATTTTGCCAGAGTGGCGAGTCGTGCTAATTGGATTGGTGCACGTCCGTCATTTTTCGCAAGCGCTAACAGAACACAGACACTGAAGGAACAGACAATGCGGGCGCTACCAATTTCGCCAGAGTGGCGGGTTGGGCTAATCGGTGCACGTTTGTCATTTTTCGCAAGCGCTAACAGAACATGGACAAAGAAGGAGCAGACAATGCGGGCGCTGTCAATTTCGCCAGAGTGACGAGTTGGGCTAGTTGGTGCACGTTTGACATTTTTCGCAATCGCTAACAGAACACGGACAAAGAAGGAACACACAATGCGGGCGCTACCAATTTCGCCAGAGTGGCGAGTTGGGCTAATTTGTGCACGTTTGTCATTTTTTGTAAGCGCTAACAGAACACGGACAAACAAGGAACAGACAATGCGGGCGCTACGAAGTTCTCAGGAGTGGCGGGTCGGGCTAATTGGGGCACGTTTGTCATTTTTCGCAAGCGCTAACAGAACACAGAGAAAGAAGGAACAGACAACGCGGGCGCTACTAATTTCGCCAGAGGGGCGCGTTGGGCTAATTGGTGCACGTTTGCATTTTTCGGAAGCGCTAACTGAACACGGACAAAGAAGGAACAGACATGGCGGGCGCTACGAAGTTCGCAGGAGTGGCGAGTCGGGCTAATTGGTGCACGCTTGTCATTTTTCGCAAGCGCTAACAGAACACGGACAAAGAAAGAACAGGCAGGGCGGGCGATACCAATTTCGCCAGAGTGGCGGGTTGGGCTAATTGGTGCACGTTTGTCATTTTTCGCAAGCGCTAACAGACCAGGGACAAAGAAGGAACAGACAGGGCGGGCGATACCAATTTCGCCAGAGTGGCGGGTTGGGCTAATTGGTGCACGTTTGTCATTTTTCGCAAGCGCTAACAGAACACGGACAAAGAAGGAACAGACAGGGCGGACGCTACCAATTTCGCAAGAGTGGCGGGTTGGGCTAATTGGTGCACGTTTATTATTCTTCGCAAGCGCTAACAGAACACGGACAATGAAGAAGGAACAGACAGGGCGGGCGATACCAATTTCGCTAGAGTTGCGGGTTGGGCTAATTGGTGCATGTTTGTCATTTTTCGCAAGCGCTAACAGAACACAAAGAAGGAACAGACAGGGCGGGCGCTACCAATTTCGCAATAGTGGCGGGTAGAGCTTATTGATGTACGTTTGTCATTTTTCGCAAGCGCTAACAGAAAACGGACAAAGAAGGAACAGACAGGGCGGGCGATACCAATTTCGCCAGAGTGGCGGGTTGGGCTAATCGGTGCACGTTTGTCATTTTTCGGAAGCGCTAACAGAACACGGACAATGAAGGAACAGACAATGCGGGCACTATCAATTTCGCCAGAGTGGCGAATTGGGCTAATTGGTGCACGTTTGTCATTTTTCGCAAGCGCTAACAGAACACGGACCAAGAAGGAACACACAATGCGGGCGCTATCTATTTCGCCAGAGTGGCGAGTTGGGCTAATTGGTGCACGTTTGTTATTTTTCGCAAGCGCTAACACAACACGGACAAACAAGGAACAGACAATGCGGGCGCTACGAAGTTCGCAGGAGTGGCGGGTCGGGCTAATTGGGGCACGTTTGTTATTTTTCTCAAGCGCTAACAGAACACAGAGAAAGAAAGATCACACAATGCGGGCGCTACCAATTTCGCCAGAGTGGCGGGTTTGGCTAATTGGTGCACGTTTGCATTTTTCGCAAGCGCTACTGAACACGGACAAAGATCGAACAGACAATGCGGGCGCTACCAATTTCGCCAGAGTGACGGTTAGGCTTATTGGTGCACGTTTGTCATTTTTCGCAAGCGCTAACAGAACACGGACAAAGAAGGAACAGACAGGGCGGGCGCTACGAAGTTCGCCAGACTGGCGAGTTGTGCTAATTGGTGCACGTTTGTCATTTTTCGCAAGCGCTCACAGAACACGGGCAAAGAAAAAACACACAATGCGGGCGCTACCAATTTCGCCAGAGTGGCGAGTTGTGCTAATTGGTGCACGTTTGTCATTTTTTCGCAAGCGCTAGCAGAACACGGACAAAGAACGAACATACAATGCGGGCGCTACCGATTTCGACAGAGTGGCGAGTTGGGCTAATTGGTGCACGTTTATCATTTTTCGCAAGCGCTAAGAGAAAACGGACAAAGAAGGAACAGACAATGCGGGCGCTGCCAATTTCGCCAGAGTGGCAGGTTTGGGGTAATTGGTGCACGTTTGTCGTTTTTCGCAAGAGCTAGCAGAACACGGACAAAGAAGGAACAGACAGGGCGGGCGCTACCAATTTCGTAAGAGTGGCGGGTTGGGCTAATTGGTGCACGTTTGTCATTTTTCGCAGGCGCTAATAGAACACGGACAAAGAAGGAACAGACAATGCGGGCGCTACCAATTTCGCCAGAGTGGCGAGTTAAGCTTATTGGTACACATTTTTCATTTTTCGCAAGCGCTAACAGAACACGGACAAAGAAGGAACAGACAGGGTGGGCGCTGCCAATTTCGCAATAGTGGCGGGTAGGGCTAATTGGTGTACGTTTGTCAATTTTCGCAAGCGCTAACAGAAAACGGACAAAGAAGGAACAGACAGCGCGGGCGATACCAATTTCTCCAGAGTGGCGGGTTGGGATAATTGGTGCACGTTTGTCGTTTTTCGCAAAAGCTAACAGAACACGGACAAAGAAGGAACAGACAATGCGGGCGCTACCAATTTCGCCAGAGTGGCGAGTTAAGCTAATTGGTGCACGTTTTTCATTTTTCGCAAGCGCTAACAGAACACGGACAAAGGAACAGACAATGCGGCGGCTACCAATTTCGCCAGAGTGGCGGGTTGGGCTAATTGGTGCACGTTTGTCATTTTTCTTACGCGCTAACAGAACACGGACAAAGAAGGAACAGACAATGCGGGCGCTACCAATTTCGCCAGAGTGGCGGGTTGGGCTTATCGGTGCTTATTTGTCATTTTTCGGAAGCGCTAACAGAACACGGACAAAGAAGGAACAGACATTGCGGGCACTACCAATTTCGCCAGAGTGGCGAATTGGGCTAATTGGTGCACGTTTGACATTTTTCGCAAGCGCTAACAGAACACGGACAAAGAAGGAACACACAAGACGGGCGCTACCAATTTCGCCAGAGTGGCGAGTTGGGCTAATTGGTGCACGTTTGTCATTTTTCGCAAGCGCTAACAGAACACGGACAAACAAGGAACAGACAATGCGGGCGCTACCAATTTTGCCAGAGTGGCGAGTCGTGCTAATTGGATTTGTGCACGTCCGTCATTTTTCGCAAGCGCTAACAGAACACAGACACTGAAGGAACCGACAATGCGGGCGCTACCAATTTCGCCAGAGTGGCGGGTTGGGCTAATCGGTGCACGTTTGTCATTTTTCGCAAGCGCTAACAGAACATGGACAAAGAAGGAGCAGACAATGCGGGCGCTGTCAATTTCGCCATAGTGACGAGTTGGGCTAGTTGGTGAACGTTTGACATTTTTCGCAAGCGCTAACAGAACACGGACAAAGAAGGAACACACAATGCGGGCGCTACCAATTTCGCCAGAGTGGCGAGTTGGGATAATTTGTGCACGTTTGTCATTTTTTGCAAGCGCTAACAGAACACGAACAAACAAGGAACAGACAATGCGGGCGCTACGAAGTTCTCAGGAGTGGCGGGTCGGGCTAATTGGGGCACGTTTGTCATTTTTCGCAAGCGCTAACAGAACACAGAGAAAGAAGGAACAGACAACGCGGGCGCTACTAATTTCGCCAGAGTGGCGCGTTGGGCTAATTGGTGCACGTTTGCATTTTTCGGAAGCGCTAACTGAACACGGACAAAGAAGGAACAGACAATGCGGGCGCTACGAATTTCGCCAGAGTGGCTAGTTGGGCTTATTGGTGCACGTTAGTCATTTTTCGCAAGCGCTTACAGAACACTGACAAAGAAGGAACAGACAATGCGGGCGCTACCAATTTCGCCACAGTGGCGGGTTGGGCTAATTGGGGCACGTTTGTCATTTTTCGCAAGCCCTAACAGAACACGGACAAAGAAGGAACAGACAATGCGGGCGCTATCAGTTTCGCCAGTGTGGCGAGATGGGCTAATTGGTGCACGTTTGTCATTTTTCGCAAGCGCTAACAGAACACAGACAAAGAAGGAACAGACAATGCGGGCGCTACCAATTTCGCCAGAGTGGCGAGTTGGGTTAATTGGTGCACGTTTGTCATTTTTCGCAAGCGCTAGCAGAACACGGACAAAGAAGGAACCTACAATTCGGGCGCTACGAAGTTCGCAGGAGTGGCGAGTTGGGCTGATTTGTGCACGTTTGTCATTTTTCGCAAACGCTAACAGATCACAGACAAAGAAGGAACAGACAATGCGGGCGCTACCAATTTCGCCAGAGTGGCGTGTTGAGCTAATTGGTGCACGTTTGTCATTTTTTCGCAAGCGCTAACAGAACACAGATATAGAAGGAACAGGCAATGCGGGCGCTACCAATTTCGCCAGAGTGGCGGGTTGGGCTAATCGGTGCACGTTTGTCATTTTTCGCAAGCGCTAACAGAACACGGACAAAGAAGGAGCAGACAATGCGGGCGCTACCAATTTCGCCAGAGTGACGAGTTGGGCTAGTTGGTGCACGTTTGACATTTTTCGCAAGCGCTAAGAGAACACGGACAGAGAAGGAACACACAATGCGGGCGCTACCAATTTCGCCAGAGTGGCGAGTTGGGCTAATTGGTGCACGTTTGTTATTTTTCGCAAGCGCTAACAGAACACGGACAAACAAGGAACAGACAATGCGGGCGCTATGAAGTTCGCAGGAGTGGCGGGTCGGGCTAATTGGGGCACGTTTGTTATTTTTCGCAAGCGCTAACAGAACACAGAGAAAGAAAGATCACACAATGCGGGCGCTACCAATTTCGCCAGAGTGGCGGGATGGGCTAATTGTTGCACGTTTGCATTTTTCGCAAGCGCTACTGAACACGGACAAAGATCGAACAGGCAATGCGGGCGCTACCAATTTCGCCAGAGTGACGGATAGGCTTATTTGGTTCACGTTTGTCATTTTTCGCAAGCGCTAAGAGAACACGGACAAAGAAAGAACGCACAATGCGGGCACTACCAATTTCGCCAGAGTGGCGAGTTGTGCTAATTGGTGCACGTTTGTCATTTTTCGCAAGCGCTAGCAGAACACGGACAAAGAACGAACATCCAATGCGGGCGCTACCGATTTCGACAGAGTGGCGAGTTGGGCTAATTGGTGCACGTTTGTCATTTTTCGCAAGCGCTAAGAGAACACGGACAAAGAAGGAACAGACAATGCGGGCGCTGCCAATTTCGCCAGAGTTGCATTTTGGGCTAATTGGTGCAGGTTTGTCATTTTTCTCAAGAGCTAACAGAACACGGACGAAGAAGGAACAGACAATGCGGGCGCTACCAATTTCGCCAGAGTGGCGAGTTGGGCTTATTGGTGCACGTTAGTCATTTTTCGCAAGCGCTTACAGAACACTGACACAGAAGGAACAGACAATGCGGGCGCTACCAATTTCGCCACAGTGGCGGGTTGGGCTAATTGGGGCACGTTTGTCATTTTTCGCAAGCGCTAACAGAACACGGACAAAGAAGGAACAGACAATGCGGGCGCTATCAGTTTCGCCAGTGTGGCGAGATGGGCTAATTGGTGCACGTTTATCATTTTTCGCAAGCGCTAACAGAACACAGACAAAGAAGGAACAGACAGTGCGGGCGCTACCAATTTCGCCAGAGTGGCGAGTTGGGTTAATTGGTGCACGTTTGTCATTTTTCGCAAGCGCTAACAGAACACGGACAAAGAAGGAACCGACAATGCGGGCGCTACCAATTTCGCCAGAGTGGCGGGTTGGGCTAATTGGTGCACGTTTGTCATTTTTCGCAAGCGCTCACAGAACACGGACAAAACAGGAACAGATAATGCGGGCGCTACCTATTTCGCAAGAGTGGCGGGTTGGGCTGATTGGTGACGTTTGTCATTTTTCGCAAACGCTAACAGAACACGGACAAAGAAGGAACAGACTGCGGGCGCTACCAATTTCGCCAGAGTGGCGAGTTGGGCTAATTGGTGCACGTTTGTCATTTTTTCCAAGCGCTAACACAACACGGAAAAAGAAGGAACAGACAATGCGGGCGCTACCAATTTCGCTAGAGTGGCGGGTTGGGCTAACTGGTGCACGTTTGTCATTTTTTCGCAAGCGCTCACAGAACACGGACAAAGAAGGAGCAGTGCAGCCCGACCTGCCACTGTTCTGAACTTCGTAGCGTTCGCCGTATCTGCTCCTTCTCTGTCTCTGTTCTTTTTGCGCTTTGAAAAAATAGGTTTTTTGCGCGCACCCAACGATGACTTCAAACCCGAACGCTTAAATCTGGCCTATTTCGCTGCAAAATGACTTCTCGCGTTGTTTTAATTACGAATATTCTGTTTTCACGCCGTTCTGAGAGAAGAATGAAAACTAACAAAGGGATTTCCAACTTTGCAATTGGAACTGCGATTTGCGTCCTTTTCTTATGTGCAAACTTCCGGCAAAAGAGAAGGAAGTGCTCCAATGATGTTTGTATTTATCCAGAAGACACGCGTAGGCTTGCGGGACTGATCCCGCATCTACATAAGTAAAGATATATGTGGGGGGTCCCGCCCGGCATGAGAGCCTTCGCTGCCTCACAGTGCGGAGTTTTACACATACGAGCCTTCCTTGGGTACATGAGATGCTGATGAACCCATGGTGATGAACCAACTAGCCAAACAACAAGTACATTTCAAAAAGAATGAGATTTCGGATGCCAAATACGACAGCTGCATTGAGAGGTGATTTTTTCAAGAAGTCTGCTCCATCATTTTGTAAAACACCGCAGTGACCTCGAATCCAAACGGAGCGCAACTCTTTCGCTCATCTAGGGATAAAATACTTTATGAGCGGCTCAAAAGAGCGTTCCGTGTGGACTCCAAAGCCAATTAAAAAGAGAGGCAATCATAGCGGAATGTCATCTGTGAAACATTTGTTGGAATTTTCAAAGAAGCCAGCCCAAGAGCCATGAACTCTGCCAGAAAAATGAGTGTTTAAAACGGGACCGTATTGTACTGTATTGTATTGGGTTTTATGGCGCATAAGCAACTTAGGCTATCATGCGCCAAAAACAAGGTATAATTTATTTCAAAAATTGGGTGTCCTCAGCGAAAGTCCTTGTCCGGACAAGGACTCCGAGGAGCCCATCAAATCGAATGCAGACCTCAGCCTTCTACTCAGGACTGAGAAAATGGATGAGGTGCCTCATAAAATGAGCGAAAGCACAGGGTAAAAATTTTTTATAATTAATAGTTCTGCGATATTTGAAATCATATTTTGTTTAAGATGGCCGCGTCTTTCAAAAAATTAAATACAGATGAAGTTCTTACAAGTGGATTACCTCCTAAAAGTAAATTGGGGTTGGAGGGAATGCGTTCACCTTAAAAATCAGTAAAATATTTTTTCTTAGCCGTTCAACTTCTGAGCACGAGAATAAAATGTGATTAACTGTCAGCTCATCTCCACATTTCTCACATAACTGTTTGTCTTTTTTTGTCAGTAGAAAGTTGTGTGTTAGGTGTGTGTGTCCGATGCGCAGGCGGCATAAAATTATTTTTATAAAACGTTCCTGATGCCTGCATGATCTCCATTCTCCCAAAATAGGTTTTACTAAATGTAGTTTATTATTTCCTTCACTATACCATGTACACTGCCATTTTTCGGTAAGTTTATTTTTTACTGATTTCATGCAATCTGCATAGGGTATATTTACAGTCTGGACTTCCTTAAGGCGAGCTTGAGCAGCGCGCGTGTCAGCTCTCTCGTTGCCACGAATTCCGAGATGGCTTGGTATCCAACAGAGCCTAATTTCCTGTCCTTGTGTTTCAGCAGTTATTATGTCATGCATTAAATTTCCTAATAAAGGTTCCCTTACGTTTCTGGCTTTCAGTGCTTTGATTGCACTCAGCGATTCCGTGTAGATAATGTTGTTTTGAATGTTCTTTTCGACTATTTTTGATACACCGAAATGGCATAACATTCAGCTGAGAAAATTGAGGCGACTGAGGTAACCGAACTACCTTTTCCCATTTGTCTTGTACCACAGCACTTCCGACGTAAAGTGGTGTTTTAGAACCGTCTGTATAAAATGCAGTGTATTCTTTGTACTTTTCCTCTAGTGCAAAAAATTCTTGTAGTATGTGTTCAAGTGGAGTTTGCTTTTTCTGAAATTGTGTCATTGTGCAGTCCCCTACAGCGAGAAAGGTGTACCAAGGTGGCTGTGGTTTGCGTCTCTAGGCGACTACAGGTAGTGTGTCTAAAGTACCCAATTCTTGGCAAATTTCTTCAAAACGGAGGATAAGGGGTCTCGTCGCATTCGGTTTGTTACTAAAAAGCTGCTTAAACAGGCACTTCGTAACTATGGAGTAGCAGAGATGTGTTGGTAGTGAACGGGTTTTTAGGACGTATGCACATGTGAGCATGGCTCTTCTATCTGCGAGGGCTGGTTCGTTACATTCGACATATAGGCTGTTTATTGGTGATGTCCTGTATGCCCCACTTGCAAGGCGCAAAGCTGAATTATGCACTGGGTCCAATTGCTTAAGGTAGGATGGTCGAGCTGTGTTGTACACTATACACTCATAATCTAGGCAAGAGCGAACTATGCTGAGGTAGATGTGCAAAAGGCAGGTTCTATCAGACCCCCAGCGTTTATGTGAAAGCACCTTTAAGATATTTAATGAACGAGAAGTTTTCTTCTTCAGGTTCTTTATGTGGGGCAAGAAGGTCAGTTTTTTGTCAAACGTTATGCCCAGAAATCTGTGTTCACTTTTCATCGGTAATTTGGTTTCGTTCAGGTGTAGTCTAGGATCTGTCTGTAGGCCGCGTTTGAGTGAGAAAAGAATGGCCACTGTTTTCTGTGGGGAGAACCGGAAACCATTTCGGTCAGCGTATGTTGAAAGTTTATTTATTGTTAACTGTACTTGTCTTTCGCATGCTGATATGTTTGAGGACGTGCAGGTTATCTGCAGATCATCGACATAGATCGAATACATAACAGACCTTGGATTTATTTTGCTAATAGAATTCATTTTCGCAACAAAGATGGTCGTGCTTAAGACTCTTCCTTGAGGCACTCCAATTTCCTGAATGGGAATTCTCGAGAGGGTTGAACCGAGGCGTACATTGAATGAGCGGTTTGACAGGAAATCTTTTAGGCAGTTCAACATCCTGCCACGAATGCCAAGTTCAGCCGAGTCGTGAAGAAATACGTACCTTCAGGTTGTGTCATATGCTTTCTCTGAATCGAAAAAAACAGCAGACACGGACAGTATTTTCAAGGCGAACTGGGTGGTCTGTTGTGGAGCATGCCTTTTTGAAACCGCACTGATGGACATCGAGAAGCTCACGGGCTTCTAGCACGAAGGTTAATCTAATATTCACGATACTTTCAAATGATTTTGCAAGGCAGCTGGTGAGGGCTATGGGCCTATAACTACTGGGAGAGGTTGGTGGTTTTTCGGGTTTTATAAATGGAACGATGATGGCCTTCTTCTATGTTTTGGGTAGTTTACCCGACACCCAAACCTTATTAAAAAAACCTAAAAGTGCCTCTACGGCAGGTTCGGAGAGGTGGGACAGCATTTGATAGTGTATTCCATCCAGGCCCGGTGCTGTCTGTTTGCCAGCGGACAAAACTGTGCTGATTTCTTGAACTGTAAATAAATTATTATACGGTTCATTTGTATATCCACTAGTAGGGAGTCTGTTTCTCGGCGCTGTTTTGGTAACTTGGAGATGATTCTGTGTAGTGTGATGAGCTGGTAACTACCGAAAAATATTCACCTAAAATGTCTGCTTGTTCTTTGATGTTTGTCTGTATACCAGGAGCTGTTAGAAAGGGAAGTGTGAATGGGGAGTATTTACCATCTAGCTTTCGTACCTTCTCTCACATTTCTTTTCATGTGGTTGAGCTATTTATTGACGTCACGTAACTTTGCCAAGAAGTTTTTTTCAGCATTACGGCGGATATATCGGTCTTCTGCCCTTGCCTTTATAAAGCTTATGGGATTTTTATGCGTGGGGTACCTCCGAAAGTTTCCCCATGCTTTGTTTTGTTTCTTTTTTGCTAGTCTGCATTCTTTAGTATACCAGGTTTTGTGGTTCTGTTTCACCACTCCAGAAGATTGAGGTATAGCCAGGCGCGCAGCGGAGATAATGCAGTTTGTAATAATTTCATTAAGTTCATCTATACTTAAGCTATTTTGAACTATTTTTTCTAAGCTGGCATTTTCTTGAAACAGTGCCCAGTTAGCCAAATGGAGTTTCCAACGTCGTGGTTTTGTAGGAATAATTTGCGAAGATGATGTTAGGCTTATAAGAACGGGTAGATGGTCGCTACCATACGGGTTGTCCAAGACACCCCATTTAAGAGCAGTAAAAACAGAAGGCGATGTAAGAGACAAATCTATGCAGCTCCATTTTTCGGAGCTTGGAGAACAATATGTGTGTTTGCCCCGGTTGAGCAGGCTCATATTATTGCACAGAATAAAATCTTCTAAAATACGGCCTCTAGTGTCCGTTTGTTCGCTTCCCCACAATTTGGAGTGAGCATTAAAATAGCCGACTAAGAGATATGGCTGTGGTAATTGCTTGAAAAAGTCTTCTAATCATGGAGTGTTACTGTCAGGTGTGGTTGGAGGTATACGGAACATACTGTAATTGTTCTAAAATGTACTACAGAGACTGCAACGGCTTCAAATGTAGTTTGAAGATTGACTTCACGAGTGGCCATGTTACTTTGAACGGCTATGGCGGTACCTCCAGAGAGCCTATTTGGTTGCTCTTGGTCGTGGCGAAATTCTTTATATTTACTTAAAATATTTTTATATTTTCACGCCAAGTTTATCTCCTGGAGACACAAAACAACCGGGGAATATAAAGCAAGAATATCTGTTACGTCACTGTAGTTTTTTAGTATGCCTCGACAGTTTCAGTGAATTAGGAACGCCATATCTAATAACTTTTGTTGATATATTTAAAAAAACCATTGCTCCCGGTTTTGTGGGGCCTGTTATTGGAGTTTTTGCTCCCTTTTTGTGTTCAAGGGAGTTCCGCCGCTGCAAAGGCGGGCTACTGCTTATATCCATCGTCTCATGCGAGGCGATCGATTTCCACGGAGAACCCGCGGGGGTACGGATTTGTGGCTTCTCTCTACGGGGGGAAGCCGTTCGGCCTACCGGCTCAGGGGCCAGCGAGCCTTTCTTTTGAGATGACAGGGCAGCCTTGGCTGCACCTGTCAAAGATGTGAATGGCCCTGCCTGGGCAGTGGCCTAAAGTTGGGGTGGTGTACACCACTCCCGCCAACTTTGGTTGTGCCAGAGGCCGCCGTCAGGTGCACCTCTGGAATGTCAATGGTGCCGACACCGGAGTGCCGTTCGAGTGGGGGACGGGGCAGGCACACATCAACGATAGTGTACTGTGTGCCCACTGTCACCAGACGCCGCTGCCCCCCCCCCGCCCCCCCGGCACACGGCGTCAACATATGACCTGGCTGTCTCTTCCTTAAACTTTTTCCTTGCCTCATGGTAAGATATATTTTCTCGTACTTTCAGATTGATGATTTGTTTTTCTTTCTTGAAAACTTCCCAGGTACGCGAGTAGGCTGTGTGTGGACCTTTGCAATTTACACGTTTTGTTTCAGTTGCTTGGCAGTTGTCTGTTTCATGTTCGGTTTCGGCACATTTGCCACAGGTCTCCTTGCCTCTGCATGTCTTGCTGCCACGGCCATACCTTTGGCATTTGAAACATCTCCTAGGGTTAGGAATGTACGGGCGCACTGGGCACCTGATGAATGCAACTCGGACAGACTCGGGCAAACGAGTGCTTCCGAATGTTAGGGCGATGTGAAGTGTTGTTTTTTTCTTCTCCGTTACGGCTTATTGTGATGCGGCGAAGGGACGTCACGTTTTGGTCACGCAAATTCTCGAGGAGCTCTTTTTCAACCTCTGTCATTAGCAAGCGCTCAGAAATTACTCCCTGAACTTCAGGCTTCTGTGCGGTGTTACAGTAATGTCAAGGTCGGCAAGTTTCTCTTGTTTGAGTAATGCATCACTCTGCTTTTTGAATTTCACTTGTACAAGAAGATCTCCTGAGGATAGTTTGTTTGCTTCATATTCCTCGCCTATGTTAGCCACTAGCCACTTTCGTATTACAAACACTGATAGTGCTGCAACTGGAGCGTTTTGCTCAACAGCGTGGACTATCAGGAACTGTGGGAAATTTTCAGTACATTTTGCAGTTGGAACTGTGATTCCTTCGGTGCGGTACCGTTTCCTGTTCCGATCGTTTTTTTTTTGGAGGGGGGGGGGGAATTGAGAAACCATGCGCCTTGTATGGATTAAGGGTTCCTATTCTGTCACTTGTGCTTCACCCTTAAAGACACAAGAAGGTCCCAGAGCCCCCCACCTGGTATACAGATGGGGAGCCCGTCGGCCGGGGCTTGACCATGGCCCCGACCGCCACCGTTCATGGTTTCTACCCTTCACCTTAAAACCTATCTGCACGGTGCGGATGACAGCTTCGGTATGGGAGCTAGGGTCCGTGGTGGCGCCAAGCACCATCACCTTGAGTCTCAAGAGGCCCTTGCGGGAATCCGGGACTGAAACTAAAAAGTTCCGAGAGACACTGAAAAAATAACAAGCGCTGCCTTCTGACCGGCCCCATACACATCTGTAGCAATCACTATGTGGTGGGGGAAATGGTCCACGAGATAAGAGAGGAGTGTAGTTAGTGCCCTGGTAGGCAGACGCTTCGCATGAGGTGGGAAATATAATCAAAAGCAATATGCACAGTGAACAATGCGTAACCAACTTATCGTTTGATGCGTTTCAATGCTTTCTTCCATTCATGTGCTTACCATTTCATGTGCAGTATTCATTCCAAACACTGTAGTTGTTTCCTTTTATTAAACGTGCGCTACCTCGATGTTTGCTGATGTAATTCCTGCCCTGCCACGGCCCCTAGCTAGGGGTTAGCGGTATTAAAATAAATGAATAAATAAATAAATAAATAAATAAATAAATAAATAAATGTTAACATCAGCATGACATTATGCGATATTTTTGGTGCTGTTCCTTCATTTTTGGGTTTCTGTTTGAAATATGCATTGCTCTTCATAGCCTTGTTTGTGTACCTGTCTTGATTTTTACTTTATAATTACCTTTCCTTGAGTTGCTTTGTATCTCAAATTCTTTTTCCCTTTCTACAAATATTAGAAAGATTTTGCGCCTTTATGTGATATTGTTCAGGCGTTCGTTGTTTGCAGTGTCGATTGTATTTCTAAAATCAGCCTAACCTATTTTCGGCTGCTGGTCAAGAAGTTAATTGCATAGTCGTGCATCCATAAAAGAAAAATTAAAAAACTGGTAGAAATGGTGGTCGGTCGTTCTTTATTTTTGCAGTAACACAATGGCCCGCTCCTTCGTTGCCTGCATGCATGTGGCAAGATCATACGTTCTCAAATCTTCATCACATGATAAACGCCTGCGGCGCTTGCAAGGCGGGCTATGCGAAGAAGCACCAAAAAAGATCAGTACGATGTATTAGCAATGTTGTATGCAGGATTCCGCTCTCATGTGGCAAGCACTACACGGGACAAAGAGGTAGAAGCCTCAGTGACCGGAAAACAATAACAACATGGGAAACACTGCGGCCGGCCAGCTGGGCACTCATTGCAGGGGGAAAGAAAGAAAAGAAGAAGCAGTGTTATCCTGTTTTCAGCCAGTGCGAAGTTTTGATAGATAGCCGCATCAAAATCAAGAGAAAGAAATGAAGCCTTCAAAATTCATAGACGCCAAGACCAATGCCTAAGCGTCGCTTGAAAGCTCTGTGAGATAAAGAACTACGTATTCTAAAAGATCGTTAGGAGAATGCGCTAAACTGGTCATATGTCACTGTTGCTAGGTGCAGAGCCCTTGTGGCGTCGCTCTTGTTATTTTCATGTGTGTGTATTCTCATCTGATATCGTTCGCCACAATATTTAAGCTGTGGCAGTAGAGATCAGTTGTAAGTTCAGCACCGTGTCCGTGTACTCGTCTCGTTCTCGTCGTTTGCGCTGTAAAGACAATAACATACCAACAACCCCAAGCTTACACCTTGGCTGCATTGCTTTACACCACATTTTTATTTCTGCACTCATTCGCCGTATTGCGGGAAGGCATTGCGTAAGAGAAAAAAGACGTTGAGGCAGCCTTGAAAGCTTCGCTCTCCACTTTTTGCTGCATGGCAGAGCTTCGCACTCGCGTGGTTCTAAGATGTAAACATGCTTTGGACGTTCCAAACTTCATTGAGCAAGTTGCTGTGGCCAGAAGGCAGCTTCAGAAAAAGATCGTCAGTTACAAGCCTCCATACAACATTAGGCTGAAAGTGAAAGAAAAAGAGCATTTTAATAAGATTTTCTGTTGGTAGTCACTAGTTAAGCCAAAGTTACAATTTATTCACCCCACGGAAAGAAAAATTTGTTACCCACGAGGACAAATAAAGTTCTGTAGAGGAAATGTTTTCCCACGAAATCGCTCTCTACATTTGAAGGTTATGAGCGTCTTTCATTCAAAAAGTCTAAAAAGCGATATAGGCTTGTGGCAATATAAATCTGATAAAAAGAATTCATTTCTTCTGCTACCAATCACACTAGCTGTAGCGAAAATTTTCATGTCCTTTTTTAGATAATAATATGGTCGTTAAATTGGAATAGTTGTTTACCCCACTCTCTTATCTGCATTTTTCTACAAATACAATCGTGCCTCGTTATCTCTGACTGCTCGTGTTCTTGCAGATCGCACTTCTTGGCCGGATTGTGATAGCTGGGCTTTCCTGCTGCTTCCGTCACACCCAGCTGACCTGGACCTGCGCACATCGGCCACCGCCGGAGCTCGGCGCTCCGCCCTGCTGCTGTAAAAGAAGCTACCATTGACTCGCCTGGACACATGGGCAGCTGCAGCGGCACAGAAAAGGCGCATCTCTGACTGCTCGGGTACTTGCAGGTTTGTCACTAGACACTAGAACCTATCATACATCCGTTACCCTGTGCTTCTACAGCACTGCCCTGTAGCGTGCAGAAATGGGTAATGAGCAGGACGATAGATGGTTTGAGTGTGGGAAATCTGTTGAACCTGATGATGACTGCATGGTGTGTAATGAGTGCTTTAGCTCGTATCACTTGGGTTCTTGTTCAGGTATCTCAGAAATCAAATCAAAAGGGGAATCTGCTCGAAAACAGTGCCGTTGTCTAACCTGTCGAGGGGTTAAAAGTGCTATGATTGCTGAACTTCACGGAAATGTAAAATTGCTCACAGAAACTGTTGTTTCTATTGAAGAAAGTGTTCAGGTGATGTCTGAAAAGTTTGACAAAGCATTCGTTGAGCTTAGCCAACATGAAAATACCCTGGCTAATATGGAAAAGCGAATTGAAAAGTTTGAGGCTAACCAAATCAATGGACAGATTGAGGAGATCAAGAAAGAAATAAACGAACTAAAAAGATATAAGAGGAAGCTAAACCTAAAAATTCACGGCATACAAAAAACAGATCATGAAGATCTTGTCAAAGTGAACGCCTGTGCTGCTTCCCTTGAGCCTCCGCAGCTTACGACTAGTGACGTCACAGCAATTCACCGGTTGCCATGCAAACCTGATAAGACGCCTGGAATCATTGTTCGCTTCGCCCGGCAGGCTGTTCGTAATGACTAGTTCAAAAATCGAAAGGAACTGAAGGGAGCATATGAAGATGAAAATGTGTACATCCAAGATAATCTGACTAAGCAAACCCGAGCACTTCTCTGGGAGGCAAAGCAATGGGCACGTGACAAGAGCTATCGCCTCGTTCGGCAGAGTGGCGACAAGGTTCTCGTCAGACAGAAAGAAGGTGACACAGCCATTGCTATCAAGTCTAAAAATCACTTGACGCTTGCTTCTTCTACAAGTGTCGCGACCTATTTATGCATATTACTCCTAACAAACTAAAGTCGCATCTTGGTAATAGGTGTCTCAGAGGTTTAAAGATTTTTCATTTGAATATTCAGTCTGCCAGAAATGAACATGAGTACTTAAATTTATTTTTTGATAGCATCGGCTTTTCTTTTGATGTCATTATGCTCTCACACACCTAGTATATACTAGTGATGACACTGTTTTTTCAATACCTGGATATGATGTGATCTACCTTAATCGCTCTTTACGCCGTGGTGGCGGTGTTGCCTTGTAAGCGAAAGAAAATCTCTGATATGACATCTTGCCTGATTATACCTCTTCGAAATGTGAATGCGAAATGTTAAGAATAGCAATGTGTAACCTTGTCTTTTCTGTCGTGTACCGACCCCCTAATGGTGATCAAGCTACATTCTGTGCTTCTGTAGAAACTCTGTTTCAATACTGCATAACTAATAAGCTTAACTTAATTTGTGGCGAGGACTTTAACATTGACTTAATTTCGAATACTCGTGAGTCAAAAGAAATGATATTGTTATAAGAGATCTATGGCCTGAATAATGTTATTTCTTCTCCAACTAGAATTACTATTACGTCTTCGACACTAATAGATTTCTTTCTTCTCAGCTACTCCATCAAAAATTTTGCATCTGGAGTCATAGCTTGCGATCTTATCGATCACTTACCTGTATATGTAGTCAGATCACATCATGAAAAAGAGACTAGCCTTTCGATCCCTTCAAGAAATGTTTCATCTAGAAACTTAGACAATTTTCGCCAAAAAATAAAAAATTGTATATTGGGAGAGCGTGCTTTCTTCATTTGATGCAAACATATCTTTTGAAATAAAGTCTAGAGTCGGACGGAAACCCGTCTGGTCGGGATGGTACATAACGAATGAAGAAGGCGCCGACCAAAAGAAAAGCTCATTTTGAACAAGGCTCCCGTGGGGGAGCCGAAACGTCATCCCATCTTTCTTTTGGTCGGCGCCTTCTTCATTCGTCATATCTTTTGATATCTTTTTGAACTTGTTAAGAACAACTTACAAAATAAGCTTTCCATTTCTGAATTCTTCCAAATCGAAAAAGATCAGAAAACCATTCATTACTAGAGATTTATTTGGTAAAATAAAAACAAAGTATACAATGTACCAAGCATTCCTTAAGCAACGGGATCCCGAACTGTTTAAATCATTTAAGAAGTATCATAATAAATGAAACAAAGGACTTAAGCATGCCAGAGATAGCTATTTCCATAATCTTTTTTTTAAGATCACCCGAATCCGCTGCTGTGACATGGAAAAAACTAAACTCAATATTTCAAAACGTGCAGGCGTCAAAAATAATTAGTGAAATGGTTGTGAATGGCACAGCAATTTCAGGAACTGATATAGCTAATGTTTTCAACGACTATCTAGTAAACTTGAAGTTTCCATCAGGAGACTGCACCAAATACTTGACTGGCAGTTGTCTTGAGACAATTTATTTGAGTCCAGTTTCCGAAACAGAAGTTTTCTCTATTATCATGACATTAAGAAATACAATCTCCAGCGATATCTTTGACATTTAAGTCCGCCCGATTAAATTCATTGCTGACATTACTGCTGTCCTATTTGCCCATATTTTCAATCTTTGTCTGTCAAGTGGAATATTTCCCGCACACCTACAGTGCGCAAAGGTTTGTGTTCTACACAAAAAAGGTGATAAAAATAATTTAGCAAATTACAGCCCAATTTCTATATTACAATTTTTTTTCTAAAGTACTTGAAAATGCCATCTATTCACGTCTGGTTTTAATTACAGATAGACATAACATCCTGAATGATTGTCAATACGGTTTTAGGAAACATTGTTCCCCCGAACTTCTCCTGCCTCATCAAAAAGAGTTCATTGTAAAAAAACTTGAAGAAAAACGATACGTACTGGGAGTTTTTATAGACTTTACAAAGGCATTTGATTTTCTTAACATGGGTATTTTGCTGAGAAAATTAGAATTCTACGGAATTCGTTGTGTTGCCTTGAAGTTAATGGAATCATATTTAGTACTCGCATGCAGTCTGTTTCAGTAAACAACAGCACCTGCACATTTAAATCTACTTTGTTGTTCCTCAGGGCAGCATTTTGGGACCGTATTTTTAATATTTACATAAGCGACATTGTTAACACTGATGATGATACGAAATTCCTGATGTACGCAGATGACACCAGCCTGTTTTTCGAGGGTGACGATTACGAAAGACTTGTTAATCGCGCAAACAGCACTTTAAATAAACTTTATGATTGGTGTTACTGCAACAGCTTGGTTATTAATACCCAAAAAATTAAAGCAGTCGTTTTCCGAGAGAGGGGCAGAGACATTGTTCCAAATGATCTTTTTCAAATACGGTCTCAGCCGATAGAAATTGTGACTGAATTTAAAATTCTAGGCATAATTTTTTCAGAGCACATGCTGTGGGACTAATCATGTTATCACGGCCCCAGCTCGCACTATAGGATTAATCTACAGGCATAGAGACCTATTTCCAGTAAGCAAAAGACTGCTAATTTATCATTCATTGTTTTTATCGCGCATAAATTTCTGCTTTTTATTGTGGGGAAAGAGAACCTCAACAAACGCCAGGAAACTGACGGCAATGCAAAATAAAGTATTCCGGATTATTGCAAATTGTTCACTAGATCGCTCAGCAGACAGCTTGCTAAGAAAGTTTAGACTAATTAACATAGAGAACTTGTATAACTATCACCCCTTTGTAAAAAGTTAAGGGATGAAAAGAATCAAGGCATTAATCTGATAACTAATCTGGCAAACCTGCAAACGAATACTCATTATTATACAGCTAGACATACTGAGCACCGGGAAGTCCATCGTAACCGCACTAATTACGCGAAGAAGTGTTACGATACACAGTACCAAGTGTATTAAATTATTTTTTTGCAAAGAAATTGATGTGATGAGCATTTAGAAAACAGATTTTAGAGATTTATTCCTTTAGTTGTTTAGAAACGGCGCTGACAAAAAGTAATTCCTTCTCTTTTCTTTTTTTTTCTCAAATGCTAAAAATTTAGTATCTCTGCACTACCTTTTATGAAATTTTTTTCCTCGGCTTTGATCCGTATGCTCTGTGTACCTGTTACTTCTTCTGTTTGGTTTTATAACTGCTGTTCTTTCAAATCTTTGAAGCATTTTAAATCATGCATACTTACGCTGCGTTTCGTACTTGTACATTTCACCGAAATTGTCTTTCACTATTTTTTACTTATGTATAAAATATGCAGCAAAAGGGTTCTTTTTGTGTGTGTGTATGCTGATCTGTATACTGTATGAGCTGCTGTTGCTTATGTAAACAAGGGCGTTAGGAGCTTGTCAAGCTGCTGTTCAGTAGCTTTTTCTTCCATATCCCCATGTTTTGAAAAAAAAAACATGAACATAAACCGTATTCTTATTCGCATGTATACTTCGGTTCCTGAAAAAAAAATATTCATAATTTGAGCCGTGCATATTAACGGGGGTCGTAATAACGGGGCACGACGGTAATTATTAGGAAAATTTATCGAATATTTGTAACCCTTACTCAAATAAAACATTGTTATTTTCCCCTATAGTTTCGACTCTCTATCAGTGGTTCTTTCTCGCCTTCCATTTGGTGCAGTTTTCCTGGGCATATCTCCACATAAACTATCCCAGCCAGACGACAAGGTTTTTTTTTAATCAAGTTATTTACTCGAGTTTCTTAGTGATCGCGCGTAATGCTGCTAAGGGAATGAAATTTTGAGTTTAGTTCACACATTGTAGACTAATTTCGAGGCAAGAGCAAATTGAGCCCAGTGGCCCCCTCACTGAAGTCCCTGCATGTCTATAAGCATGCCAACCGACGATAAATTATTTACTAAAAAATCAGTTTGCGGTAACTGTTCGTCATCATTAAAGAGTTAGGAAACCTTGTAGAGTGAGAAACTATGCGAAATAGTTGAGGCTCACAGGTAAATGGCAGGAAAGTCAACCCCTTCTATATAAATTATGGTATCAGAAGGTGCTTCGTATCAGCTGGGAAAGTATTCGCCGCTTTGTTTAGCCTTTTTTCCCTTCGGTGGCCGTACAGCGCCGATTTGAGTTTTCCTCTTTGCTGTTTTTCCTTTATCTATACAGAGTTGTGAAGGAAGCCGGCACTAAGAAGGAAATTCTTTTTTAAAATTTGTGGCATTCGTCAACGGCACGTTATAAGTGTAACTAGTTCACGTCTGGAAGATAATTTATTAGGAAATAGAAGAAAGAACTACCACGGGATCCGAACCTCAACCTCCATATGTCGCTCACGGCGCTCTACCCAAGGACGACGGCTGTCGAACCGTCTACTTTCGAAAATATTTATGTTGCAAGCAACATAATCACGAGGGTATCCACCAGCAGCGCCCTTGTTTACAGCAGCGGACTTGGAATGTCGATTACCAAAAGCGCCATCTAGAAAGTCATCATGCCGTGGAGGGCACCAGAGAGAGAGAGAGAGAGAGACTCTTTAATGAAGAAACAGAGAATTTAGCCGGCGTTTCAATATCGCTGGCATGCAACTCTGCGTAAGGAGGGGAATTTGGGAGATAGACTGAAAGAGAGCAGCGTGGAAGAGGTGAAAAAAAAATGCAGCCATGAAATGGGTACTAAGGATGCAGTGGCGGGTATTGATGTAACCTATGGAATGATGGAGTGCATAGTCCGACGAATGGGCTGACGAAGTTCACTGCAAGAAGAATGCATGAAGGTAACCTGCAAATGAATTTAGAGCTTATCGAGATGTCCAATGTCTTTTAAATATGTAAAAAGAAAGTTCATTGCAAGTCTCTGTTGCCTGAAGGAGGCTAAGGGGCCTAAAACTTTGTCCATTGTTAGGGGCACTGGGCAGAGCTTCTGCATGCAATGTTCATAGTACGCACGCTCGTTAGCATACGCAGGGCACTCAAGCAGGATATGTTCCACAGTTTCTATCGAAGCACAGTTGTCACAATGCGGACTGTTCATTTGTCCAAAACGGTATCGCAGGGCACCAGCTGTACAGTAACCCTCTTTTACGACCTATGTTGTGAAATTGCCAGAACCGAGGCCCTCGTTAAGCTGTTGAACAGAGAATGGTATCTTCCAAATATGAATGCTTACGCTGCTATTTTAGCATTGAACGAAACCACATATTAAAAAAAATCAATCAATGCGATTCTTGAGGCAGAGCAGGTATAAGCATTAGTGCTCCCTCCGAACGGAGCAGCCGTGCCTCTGGCGTGTTCAGAGCGTGCGAACAGGCGGCGCGATCCAGTCCAACAACATTATACCAACCACCGGGTGAAGCGCCGTCACACACTCTCCCAACCCGTCGACTTTGATAGGCGACCACAGTTTCCCTCTCGCCAGCCGTCGCTTTCCTACTTCACCTCTCTCTCCACCGAGGGTTCACTCACAAACGCCGGACACCTTTAGCTGTAATGGGCGTGCTACAGCAAAGACTCAGCACCTATGCTTTCCTTGGTTTCGTTGACTGCTCGTTGCCTTCACACGCCTCACAACGAGCCGCTCGTTTCCTTATGGGCCAGCGGGATAATACGCGTCCATTTTCTTGATGCCCAGAATTCATGAAGTGGGGATGATTCGCCGCGATTTGTATTTAAAATAGGGCACTTCCTCAAATGAAAAGGCCGCTGTAATCCAGAGTGGCTGTACATGTGGCATTACAGCTACTCACGCTGCCCCTAAGAGAGAGCTTGCATGCCGCGCCACGATGACGATTCGCTCTGCTCCCGCTCTTCCCACGGCAGCCGATGCGGGACACTTGGAATCTGCCCTCCAACTTAATAAACTGGAGTAGGCAATGTGGTCAGGCCGTTCGTAATAAAGAATCATTCCTCTTCAAGTACGTATGGGGCTCACATCATTAAACCGAACTCAAATGATTATACTCTGATGTACTTCAACGCTACTTTATTAATGAAAGCAGCGCTTACCTAGCACGGAGAAGAAGTAGGAGCAAACAACACGGCACTACTCATGCTCTTGTTTAACATTAACGTACATTATATATCGCACCATTGTCCACGATGCAAGATATTTCAATATGCTGCGACACTATCCTTGTTTATGCCCAATCGTGTTTTGCAATAGCTGGAACCTTCCTCCTCATCGGTTCATCGTCGGTTCAAGAGCATAGACCTTTGGACGAGTTGGTGCATTGCAGTCATGTACAAGCGCAAAAAACAAGGCCAAAGAAGGACTGGACAACACGCGCTCGTTTTGTTCAGTCCTTCTTTGCTTCTGTTTTTTGCGCTTGTACATGATTGCATCTTCGGTTTTGCAGAAAGATGACTTCACTAGCAAAAAAAAAAGAAAGTTAATGCGTTATAAACCCTCGCGACGAATTCATGCCTTGCACAGTTTCAACTGCATAATTCTGAATATTCGTCGTGCTGCTTTGTGAATTCCTCTGTTTCTCGGTTAGTGTGAAATATTTGGGAGTAATCTATGACATCAATATGGCTTTCAATATGCAACCAAGCATTCCTGTGTGGTATCTGTTGTGCGGTTTATAAATCTCCTTGGTTTAAAAGCGCCTTTCTAACCGGACGGTAACCTTTCATCTTCTTTCAGGGTTCTGTCATTGTAAAAATTAGGGAATGCCGTGTTGTCCTTCAGCCAGCGAGGCACGCTGCGTAGAATGAAGGGTGTAGACGGTTCCCTGCCTTTCGACGAATGAGTAGCCAGAATGCCCCCTAAACCACTAGCAAGTGCACACGACAGCACCGCAGAAGCAGATGCTCATTTCCTGAAAGTGACGACGAGCAAATTAGCCCTTATCGGCGCCAGAGACAGTAGCGAAACGCTGCCAGGTAAACACCTTTGCCTCCTTCCTTTGTTGTCGTCCTCTTGCCCGTCAGCCGCGATGCCTAGCCAAGCAAGCAGCGATAGTTTTGTAAAAGCCCAATAAACGTTTGGCACCGAGCGGAGCGAAGCATCATGTTCGGTCTTGTGTCCTTCTTGAGATAGAAACAGTGCATCCGTAGAGACGGCCGCACGTTTCCGCACTGTTTCGGTAACAGATTAATTTTTGCCTACTGTGTTCAAGTATTGTATACAACATATGGCTGGATTATAGGGTTTAATGGCCTAAAAGGACTCAGTCTATGATGGACGCCGTAGTGTTGGAGGACTTAGGACAATTCCGACCAGCTGGAGCTCTTTAACGTGCACTGACGACGCACAGTACTCTTGCCTCTAGCATTTCGCCTCCACTCAAATGCGACCACCGTAGCCGGGAACGAACCCGCGTCATTGGGGTCAGCAGCCGAGCACCATAACCACTGAGCCATCGCGGCGGCTAATCTACAAGTGTTCTGCAAAAAAAAAACCGTTGGTGACTAATGTTGATGTGGCATGTACACACAGCGAGGGCGACAGCGAGCACGCTACCAATAGGAAGTGAACGTGGAATAGCTCCATAGGTGAGACTAAAAATTAAACGTGACTTTTGTAGTGCTGCTTACTATACTGGCTCTTTTGGCCAAAAAACGACGAAGACTGAGAAGAACCAGTGCAAATTAGCTAAACTTTGACTTACTGCTTAGCACCTTGCCGAAGTGAAAAAAAAAATGAAGGGCACACTCAGCTATAGCGTGTCTAAAATTGGTTCAATTCTAATGGGGTTTTCCGCAGCAGTTTCTTTAGTGAATAGAGGAAATGTCGCGGATAGGTATTATTTTCTAAAGAAGAGAACGCTGCGTCGACTTTCCAAGTTTCATTCTTTTACTAATCGGCTGCAAATATCTACAAAAATTGTGCTTTTAGACATGCCGGTCTTTATCGCCATCTCGTGAAAAGAACTTAGCTGAATATTAGGATTTCGTCCACAACATTTCCTTCTATTTTCTTCCTTCATTGTTAAGCCGCACTTTTCATTCATATTGCCACGCTGCTGACTTTCTGCCGGCGCCACCTGGAGGTCGAACTGTGTTCCCGAGCGCGTGGCCGAACGTCTTCTTTGTCCAGAACGAGCGCGGCGGTGTTGGCAAACCTCGCCCGAGTGAACAGCTTTGTTCTCTGTATTTTCGCCGGTGACATTTTTGGTGGAGGTGCTGGGTATCATCCCATGTACGCTGACCGGGACGATAGCCCTGACGCTTCTCCCCGACGAGCAGACGCCACACCTGTCCACAAAGCGAGCCGTCGCCTGCGAGGCCTGCAACCCGAATTTGAGCCACTCACGATTCCTGCTCGGGCCATGACTTCCGCCACTGGCAGCCAGACAGGTCAGTCCTTCGGCAGTGCCCCGCCGTTCGTCTTTCTTGCACCTCGGTCGCCACCATCCTTCCACGGCGACCGGTTCGAGGATGTAGAAGATTGGTTGGCCGGTTTTGACCGTGTGGCCGCGTTCAACCAATGGGACGACGAGCGAAAGCTGCTGTACGTGTACTTCGCACTGCAAGACTCGGCGAAAACGTGGTTCGAGAACCACGAGGCGTCCTTCTCTAACTGGGCAGCTTTTCGCCGCGAGGTGCTCGCCACGTTCAGTTCGAGCGAGCGAAAGGAGAATGCCGAACTTGCCCTTCGCTCCAGGTCACAGCAGTCCAACGAGAGCGTGGCCATGTTTATTGAGGACATGACCCGCCTCTTCAATCGGGCCGACCCAGCCATGCCCGAAGCTACAAAGGTGAGGCACCTTATGCGTGGGGTAAAGGAGCAGCTGTTCGCTGGCCTCATGCGCGACCCTCCGAGAACTGTCGCCGCCTTTGCCAAGGAAGCGACGACCATAGAACGTTCCTTGCAGGAACGGAGTGCCCAATACGGCCGTCAGGCAAATGTAGCGGCCGCTCAGTACTGCACGTCCTTGCCAGGCCCCGGGGATGAGGCGCTGCGAGCGCTTGTGCGGAGCATTGTCCGCGAAGAACTGCGACACCTCCACTTGAGTGCTCCGTCAGAAAGCGTACCTTCGACAGGCGATGTTCTCCGTGACGAAATCCGGCGAGCGGTGCAGCCACCCCCAGCACCCCTTTCGGAGCCGCACGTAATGTCCTACAGCGATGCCCTGCGCCGACCTGCCTCGGCGCCGCAAGCGTTTCGCCCCGCTGCCGAACAACCACCACCCCATCGTTACGTGCGTCCCATCGAGCAGCAGCAGGACCCGTGCCCTCCATTCCGCAAAGCGTACGTGTGGCGAACGTCCAACGATCGTCCGCTCTGCTACCACTGCGGGGAGCCCGGCCATGTTCTGCGGAATTGCCCGTACCGGCGGATGGGTCTGAGAGGATTCCCACCGGACGCGCCTCGACCGCGCTATGGTGAAAGACCGCGAGACATAGAGGAGTACCTGAACTCTCAAGTGCCGCCCCCGACCTCACAGCGGCGACAGTCGCGATCGCCATCCCCGAGGCGCTTTGCTACGCCCAGTCGGCCCTCAACCTCCGGTCAGTTCGGAGGCACGTCCCCTCGGCGGGGAAACTGAAGACGGCGTCCTCCGGGGGTAGGGCCGCCGCCGCTGCACGAAGTCAACAGCCTCCACCCGACGATTGGACGCGACGGCCCGAGCGTCAACGACCCGATCCGACGACCTCACCGACGTGCTGCGAACGATTAGTTTCCGCTGAAATTTTAGTAACCGTCGACAGTTATGAACTGACCGCACTCGTCGATACCGGCGCTGATTTTTCTGTGATGAGCAGGGAGCTAGCCATGACACTCCGTAAGGTTCTGACGCCTTGGTGTGGACCCGTGATCCGCACTGCCGGTGGCCATGTCGTGACACCAATCGGCGTCTGCACTTGCCGCATCCAAATCCGTGGTCTTACTTTCACCGGCTCCTTTGCCGTGTTAGCTGACTGTTCAAAGGACCTCATACTGGGCATGGATTTCCTTCACGAGTATGGTGCGATCATAAACCTTCAGGAACTCATGGTATCTTTTCCGCCCAGCGAGCCGTTAACACAACCACCGAGCCCTGTAAAGTAATGTTGCGCATATGTTACGACCACATAACAATCCCTCCGCGAGCCAGCAAGTTCGTCACAGTCGAGTGTACTGACAGCACCGGCGCTCTTGGCATTGCTGAAGCGAACATGTCCCTGCTACTCGCTCGGCAAGTTTGTGTCGCCCGAGGCCTAGTAGACCTTGCCAATGGTCGTACCGAAATCTTAGTCACGAACTTTACTCGTAAACCGCAACATTTGACGAAGTCAGAAGTCGTCGCTTATTTTGACGAGCTTGGAGAGTGTACGAGGCAGTGCTCTTTATCCACCACGTCAGACCTCGCCGACGCGACGGCTACAGCCATTCCGACTGACGTGAACCCGCACCTCTCGGCCAGTCAGAAAAACTGCGTGCAAAGCCTAATCTATTCCTTCCGCGACTGTTTTGCGGAAACTTCCAAGGTCCGACAGACGCCGCTTACCAAGCATCGAATTGTCGTTGCTGACGACCAAAGACCAATTTGCCAGCGCCCTTATCGCGTGTCTTCCAAAGAACGCGATGCCATCCGCCGCCAAGTTACACAGATGCTCCAGGACGACGTCATCCAACCTTCCACGAGCCCCTGGGCATCGCCTGTTGTTCTCGTCACGAAGAAAGATGGCACCCTCAGGTTCTGCGTCGATTACAGGCGCCTGAATACCGTCACGAAAAAAGATGTGTACCCTCTGCCCCGCATTGATGATTCCCTAGACCGCCTGCGCCATGCCACCTTCTTTTCATCCCTTGACCTCCGCAGTGGGTATTAGCAAATAGAGGTCGACGAACGCGACCGAGAGAAGACCGCCTTTATTACGCCTGACGGTTTATACGAGTTTAAGGTACTCCCTTTTGGCTTGTGCTCGGCCCCTGCCACGTCCCAACGAATGATGGACACCGTGCTGTCCGGTCTGAAGTGGCAGACATGCCTCGTATATCTTGACGATGTCGTGATCTTCTCTGACACGTTTGATGAGCACCTGAAACGCTTGCGTGCTGTTTTCGAGGCCATACGTTCCGCTGGTCTCTCTCTCAAGCCAGAGAAATGTCACTTTGCATTTCAAGAGCTGAAGTTTCTTGGTCACATTGTCAGCGCACGAGGTGTTAGTCCAGATCCCGAAAAGACGGCCGCCGTAGCTGCCTTCCCTAAGCCAACAGACAAACGGAGCCTGCGTCGTTTCTTGGGCCTCTGCGCGTACTATCGCCGGTTTGTTCCCAATTTCTCCCGGCTAGCAGAGCCTTTGACCCGCCTGACGAAGGATTCTGAACCCTTCTTCTGGGGCCAAGACCAGGACAGCGCCTTCACAGAACTCAAGTCCCGTCTGCAGTGTACGCCTGTGCTTGGCCACTTCGACGAAGAGGCCGACACTGAACTGCACACTGATGCTAGTAACGTTATCCTCGGCGCGGTCCTTGTTCAGCGGCAGGATGGTCTAGAAAGCGTGATTGCTTACGCCAGTCGCACTTTGTCCCGTTCAGAAGTCAATTATTCCACAACGGAAAAGGAATGTCTAGCTGTGCTGTGGGCCGTTACGAAATTTTGTCCGTACTTGTATGGCCGCCCGTTTCGGGTCGTGAGCGACCACCATTCACTCTGTTGGTTGGCGAACCTGAAGGATCCCTCGGGGAAGCTTGCTCGATGGAGTCTTCGGTTACAAGAATTTGATGTCACCATCGTGCACAAGTCTGGCCAGAAACACAGCGATGCTGACTGTCTATCCCGCGCCCCAATCCTGTGCCCCACTGACGAGTCCGACGACGATTCCGCTTTTCTTGGTGCTCTCACCACGTCCACCCTTGCCCAACAACAAAGGGCCGATCCTGACCTGCTGCCCCTCATAGAATACCTTGAAGTAATCGCCCCATCTCCACCTCGGCTCTTCAAGCGCGGACTGTCATCGTTTTGCTTGCGCGATGGGGTACTCTACAAAAAGAACTACGGCCCAACGGACACTGTCTATCTGCTTGCAGTGCCAGCTGCGCTGGCACGTGGCGCGAATGAAGCCGTTTTATTCCCGTTAGCCCCGGACCCAACCCCGCCATTACCTTTCGCCTTATTTTTTTTTCTTCCCCTCGCGTGCGGCATCGAGTCGATGTCTCTTAGATGGGAGGGGCAATGCCACGCTGCTGACTTTCTGCCGGCGCCACCTGCAGGTCGAACTGTGTTCCCGAGCGCGTGGCCGAACGTCTTCTTTGTCCAGAACGAGCGCGGCGGTGTTGGCAAACCTCGCCCGAGTGAACAGCTTTGTTCTCTGTATTTTCGCCGGTGACAATATCGAACCTATTGTTTTAACTCTACAGGCTTTCTGCGGGTATTTCAAATTCAGGCCAAATTTAAAGTGCGGCGTGGCTCTATCTGGTACGTGTCAGGCTATTTTGTCGCTACAACACTCACCACTAACTTCTTGCCTGTTTTTGTTCGTGCGCGTAGGTTTCTCTCAGCACTTGAACGAACCTGACTTTCCTCAGTTTTTGCTTTGGCTGTAGTTCTGAAGTTTTTCTGGTTTGTTCTGTTTGCTCGACCTTGCGGTGCGATTTCATATTGCTGTAATGCATGTGCGCAGCCTACAAAGGGAAGTGGCGTTCGAGGCGACAACCCCCCCGACACCCCCCCCCCCCGCCCTCCCTTCAACCCCGAATTTTTCGCACCAAAACGCTGGTGACTCACATCCGCCGTGGTGGCTGAGTAGTTATGGCGCTCGGCTGCTGGCTCGTAAGACGCGGGTTCGACCCTGGCCGCGGCGCTCGAATTTCGATGGAGGCGCAATTCTAGAGGCCCGTGTACTGTGCGATGTCAGTGCATGTTAAAGAACCCCAGGCGGTCCACATTTCCGGAGCCCTCCACAGCGGCGTCTCTCATAGGATGAGTAGCTTTGGGACGTTAAACCTCCATAAACCATAAACCAAACTGTTCACTCAAAGGGCGATGACCCCACTCTGCACGATGTGGGACAGCAGCATTGTTCATACCGCAAGGCAAGTCTTCAATGACACATGTGACGATACCAGTCAAGACGACAGCGGCAAATACACCTCAAAGGAGTCCTAGCCAATGGCGTAGACCGGCTGTCATCGCATCGCCGTTAACCCCATTTCACACAGGCAATTGCCAGTCACCTGCGACTCCGCCATATACTCACGGACAACTATCTAATGGTAGTGCCACCCCCACCCCCCCCCCCACCCGCGCGGCAAGGGGAGGAAGGACCGTCTCCTTCCTTTTCCGGCCTACTGCCTGTCGTGAACTCCACTGCAACATGATGAGAGCGGGTCGAAGCTAACTGGTGCTTTTGCCACTGCATTCTTGACTTGTATCAGATTATAGACGGTGACAAATCCCAAAGACTGACTCGCAAGGGAGTTAAAGACGTTCCTCTGGCCCCAAACTAGCAAACCCCGAAAGTGACGGATCGGCAGTGAAACGTCGGTTCTCTAATGAATCTATGGTGGAGTGGTAGATCTCTGCCGAACCGTGCACGTTGCAATTAGTGCAGGTGCTACCGACTGTACGCGGGTAAGGGATGGGTGGACTTCCACTGCAGAAAGCAGCTCGCGGATTTCTGAGCCCTCACAATATAGAAAAACCTCTCTATGGTGAAAACAGCGTGATCTCCAAGGAGCGCGCGTCACTTGGCAGGCAAAGTTATCCTGCCTTGCTTCTGAAGCGGCTCCGCGGGACAAGTGTTCTTACGCCGTCTTTTTTCTTCTGGTTAGGGGCGCCTCGGTATGCACTGCACCTAGTTGTACTTCCAACACCATGATGTTAAAAGTCACGTGTTTCAATTAAAAAAGTACTCGAAAGATAACGCTATAAATACAAAGCGATACAAGAAAAAAATTCAGCGATGGAGTTGAGGTAGAGCATCCCTTTTCATGAGAGAGGACCGGGTTTCGAACCCCGGTGTGACCAGAACGGACAAAAGTCTTTCACCAGAGCAGAATTTGGCCACCCAGATGTAGTACTTCGCCACAACCTCCTACGAAAAAAACCAATTAAACCTCGGCCCTCAGTCCCCAGCAGCTGCGGAACAACTGACCAAGCAGGCGCTAAGACATGTGTCGAAGCGTAGGGTTCTCAGATTATATGGCTCCCGACAAGCCGCAATTGGAAACGGAACCTGGCGACGTTTTACGCTAGAATCTTATCCAGTGAGGCTAATCTGGCAGTACTGTACGAGAAACTAGCGGCTAATATATCGGCTTAGCGAGGTTAGGAGGACAGACGAGGCGTATACAGTACTAAAGGGAGGGCACGTACTGTATCCTAGATTAGCGGAGAGACGGGAACTAGGTTTCGGATTTCTCATCAAGCAGGATATAGCTGGCAACATAGCGGAGTTATATAGTTATAACGATAAAGTGACAGCTATCGTAATTAGTCTTAATAAGTGATGCAAGCTGATGGTTGTGCAGGACTACGCGCCTCAAGCCAGCCATGATGACGAAATAGTTGAAAGCTTCTATAAAGACATGGAATCGGCAATGAATAAAGTAAAAACACATTAGTCTATGCTAATGAGCGACTTAACACTGCGAACATAGTCAAGAAGCAGGCCGGAGATAAGGTGGTAGGCAACTATGGCATAGGCTCCAGGAACAGCATGGGAGAGTTATTAGTACAGTTCGCAGACAGAAATAATTTGCGAATCATGTGTACCTTCTGACGGGAACGAGACAACAGGAAATGGATGTTGAACACAATGGTGAGGCTAACAACGAAATAGCCCTCAGACTATGCGCTTACCCTAGTATTGAGAAGGTTTGTAGAGGTCCTATGAAAGATACGTTGTAGCGACCACAAAATGGTAAGGCCTCAAATTAGCTTAGCCTTGAAGACGAACGGAAGAAACTAGTGAAGCGGAACCCCATTAACGAGTTCGCGGTAAGAAAAAATGTAGAGGGATTCAGGATATCACTACAGAATAAATATTCTCCTTTACCTGAGGAAGACGATCCAAAGGCTGGAACAATGAACGACAATCTTACAGCTATTATTACGGAGTGCTTAGTACAAGCAGGCTGTCGCATGGTTCGACAGAATACCGACAAGCATCTCAGGAGAGGAAGAACTGATTAAAGAAACGCCAAAGCAAGAAAGCGCCTAACCCTAAAGACAGAATTTGTTTATTTTATTTTACAGGTACTGCCGACCTTGAGCAAGGTCTTGGGCAGGAGTGGCTGGCCATTACCATAAAGAATCTACACATATGACAAGAAAGCGCACTTAAAGATAACAGATGGTCGTCAGCGTCAAAATTCGTGCGGTTCTTTATACAGATTTCGATTGTGACCGGGAAACAAATGTTTTAGGGTTGTAGAAGCTGAATACGGGGCGCAATAACAGGCCCAGATCAGATTACAATACATTTAGTTTTTCACTCAGGAGTGCGTCTGTCAACGCATCAAGAGTGGGGCATTGAACAGTTTTGGCATCCAGTGCATTCCAGATACGTGCCATCCTAGGAAAAAAAGAGCCCTTTAGCACGTTGGTTTTACATGTAAAATCCTTAACCTTTTCCTGTGGAATGATCAGATCGTACGCGCCGTACGCTCATTTGCGGGTTGAATATATCGGTTTTTGTCTATGCGTGTTTGGTCGTTCTGCAGTAAGTAATAAAACTTTATTCTTTCACGGCACCGGCGTGATTCCATTGTTTCTAACTCATCAGTATGTGATAGACAGGTGGGGGACATGCTCCAACTATAGCAGCTGAAGAAAAACTTCGCAGACTTGCGCTGAACGTTTTCTAGTTTCGCTATGTTTGTTGTTTTGAAGGGGTGCCATACGGTGGCTGCATATTCCAAAATCGGTGTAATGTATGTTTTTTATGCTAGTCGTTATTTTATTTTAGGTGGGGACATTCCGAGGGTTCTGAGATATCCCAGTCGCAGCATTGCTTTATTTTTAATTTTTATATAGCCTGTGTGCTGGTTCCAACTATGGACAGGTGTGATTATGATTCCCAGGTACTTATAACTTGACACTATTGCCAGATAATGATTCCCGATTTGAAATTTAAACGTTCACGGTTCTTCCTTTTGAGTTACAGTCATTCCAACAGTTTCTTTTTTTGGTGTTAATAGCCATTTGCCATGTGGAACACCAGGTCTCTAAGATAGCGATTGATGAGTTTAAGGTTGCTTGGTCGTGAGAAATGGATATTGCGTGGTAGATAATGCAGTCGTCAGCTTTATTTTTATTTGTATGTCAGCAGTGATATCCTTAATGAAGACCAAAAGCAGGAGTGGCCCCAAAACTGAGCCCTGTGGGACGCCCGACTCAAATGATGAAAAATTGGATAGCAGATCATCGATGCTGACAGCTTGGTATCTATAAAAAAGATATGCTTCAATCCAAGCGAGTAACTTCTCATTCTTAAGGATTGGCTTTAACTTAAGAAGTAGCATAACTTGAGAAGGACCTGCATAGCTATAAAAGTTAATAAATAAGTGCAAGGCAGCCGACATTAAGAAGTTCAACATAGAGAGAATCAAGCGTGCTCTAAAGGAGGAAAACAGCCTAAAACCATTGAAGAGGAAACTGCGCATAGGTAAAAGCAGATGTATTCGTTAAGAGGCAAAGGGGGTAATCTCATTAGCGAAATGAATAAAATGGCTAAAGTAACCGAAGAGTTCTACACAAATCTATAAAATAGCAAATCAAATCAGCACGAATGAGACCGATGTCCCATTGCTATCCGCATTGGGACATCCGCAAATTAACAAAAGAGGAATTAAAGAAATGCTTAGCAGCAATGAAAATATATGCTGATGGGAAGAAATGAGATTGTGCTAGAAAAATTAGCCAGCCTGCATACGCAATGCCTTATAACCTCAAGCGTACCAGAAGCTTGGCAGAACGCTAATATTATCTTAATTCATAAGAGGGGAGACATCAAGGTCCTGAAACATGAAATCCCAATATCATTACTGTAAGCTGCTACAAGGTATTCGCAAATAGATTCAAGAGAACCCTAGACTTCATTTAACCGTATGATCAGGTGGGCTGTCGTAAAGGATACTCCAGAACATACTATATTCACACTATCAGGTGGTAGAGTAATGCGCAGATTATAACCAACCAGCATATATAGAGTTCATTGATTGCGACAAAGCATTTGACTCAGTGGAAACCTGTGCCGTCCTTCAGGCATTGCAGAATCAGGGTGCGGAAGAGTCGTATAGGAAAATAAAGGAAGGTAACTGTAAGTACTGTACAGCTACCATAAATTCAGCATTAAAACTTCAATAAGGAAGGGTGTCAGGCAGGAAGACAAAATCTCGTCAATGCTATTCACCACTTGTTTACAGGTGTTCTGAGGCCCGGATCGAGAACAGTTCGGGATAAGAGTTAATGGAGGACATTGCATTGCTATGTCATCCAGGAGATGAACTGAAAATTGAGCAGAACGGTGGGTCTAAAAAGTAGCATGCAGAGAACAAATGTAATGTTCAACAGTCTCGGAAGGGAACAGTACTTCAAAATTGGTAGCAGGGTGCTGGAAGTATAAAGAGAATAAGTCTACTTAGTGTAGGAGCGCAGGCAGCGACCGCTGATCCGGATCAAGACAGGCGAATAACCAAAAGAATAGGAATTCTGTAATGACGCTATAGCGAACGCAATGCGTTTCCTGCACGCGCCCTGAATAAAGCAGCGGAAAAGAATTGTCCTCAACTTTCCCTGAGGCGCTCGCGGCTGTAAGCGAATCCAAGGGCAAGGGCCAAGACCACCTCCCATCGAGACCTTGGCGAGGTGGGGCCCGCGCGGACAGATCTTTAAAAAGAATTTCAGCGCTCTCACGAAGACAGGGGGAAGGAGACGTAGCTGAACGTGTGCTGTGACGCCTTCCGTCTCTCTCAGCGCCCTCGCCCGTTTCTGGATATTTCGTACTAGGTTATTTAAAAGCGGGTTGCATCATATTATGCGGTTCTAGGTCAGGGTTCGCGCAGTGATCTAAAAAGGCCCCGGCTTACGGCAAACCGTGTAGAGGGAACGTCGATCTCAAGTGTACTTTTGCGTCAGCTTTGGCAGCTGCGTGTGTAGCCCCTGTTTCTTTTCTGTGGGCTTTTGTACAGCTTTTTAACTTTCATGAAAGTCCAGTTCCCTTGTTCTTCCATGTGTCATAGTCCCTCCATCATCTGTCTGTCTGCTGCGAGTCCAACGCCAAATAAACGAGCACCTTGAAGGAAGCTAGGTGTGCAGAAGGAAGAACCTGACATCTTTACTAGCACAGCCGACAGGATTAGGTGACCACGGTCACTCAGCAAGAGCGCAACTTTTTCCTGGGCTGATCGCAACTGCCGCTCATTAAACGCGGGAACGGAACCTCAGACACATGTAAGAGACCCAGGAACCACAAGGCTTGACTGTCCGAGGCATCAACGTCAGGAGCTGGACCCCAAGTAAGGGACGATGCTGCTAGAAAGGACCATCGGTTGCAGAGGTGAATTGGATTCCTTGTGGCCGTTGGAGTGCATTGCTCTTGCATTACGAGCAGGAGGTGCGTGATTTAGACAAGAAGCACAGCAGCAGCCATGGGAAGGAGGAAGACGAGAGGAACTTATACGACTGAAAAGACGGCCAATCGGACATTGCGATGGCCGCGTCCGAAGCCGTGTCCGAAGCACACGCCGGAACTGATGAGGCACTCCGTGGCGCGTGTGGCGTGCTTAGCCGATCGAAATGCGCACGTTGTGCGACGGGCTTGACAGTGTATGTAAGCATCTAGCTGGACGGCGCGGCAGCAATTGTATTTTATGCTATCGCGTGCGAAGAGCAAGCACAGACGCAGATATGCGGGTCGAGTGGATCAAATCGTAAGCGGGGAACGATCGTAAGTGAGAAAAGCGAATGGCGCTGTAGACATCGCAGCTGCTCCGGCGGTAGAGACCCCGCAATGAGACATCTGAGACACTGCCTCGGCGACCCGTAAATGGCCCCGCTCAAGCCAAGGCTACGAAAATCATCGCGCGCGATGAGACTACCGAGGAAGAAAAATTGGTTCGACGAGAGGGTCACCCAGATCGAAATATGAAACGTGGAGCTAAGCGCCACAAAAGAAACTAACGGCATGAATCAGGACACACTGAGCAGAGCGACTACTGTGGGTGATGCGGTGTTTGACGCCAAAACGTGCCAGGTGGCCAAAGGAGTTCAGTTCTGTGACCGCCGTAGCTTCGCAACCGATGCTACGTCGCAAAACGTCGCAACCGATGACGAGCCCACAGTAGCTAGGAAGCGTCATAAGCGGTGTAGCTCCCTCGAAGCGACGCACCTGCCCGACTCCTGCGACCATTCAGTGAGAAATTTTTCTGAGCATTGGCCAAGCTGCGCCATTCGGCGTGAATGTTCCAGCTTACCCATGCTCTCCTTAGTGTCTGCTTGAGTGTAGCGACTGGAATACACGACGCTTCAGGGACACTGCACAACGGATTGCACAAAATGTGACGCTTGCCATAATGTAAAATTCGGACTTGTGATGCTTACACGACTGCTGGGACTGGGACTTGCCGCGAACGCAGTGCTTTCAGCGAACTGACAACGTACGTGAACAGTGTACACGCACTTTCGGCGTGTGAGCGGCAAGTCGCGGCCTTGTGTTTGTGTTTAGATTGGCTGCCAATTTTCTCAAGCTGAGGCGTCTAAGGCCGCAATACCGAGCGCAAGGCGTTTTCAGACCTCGCGCCTTAAAAAGAAGCGAAAAAGAACTCCCCCGAACATTCTTGAAGGCGCGTGCGGCTGTAAACGCATCGCAATGCAGGGGCCAGGACCTCCTCCCGCCACGACCTTGGCGGAACGGGGAGCGCGCGGACAGATCTTCGAGAGAATTCCAGCACTCTCGAGAAGAGAGGGGGCGGGACATATAGCTTAACCTGTGCTGCAATGCCTCATCTCTCTTTCTCAGTGCCCTCGCATGCTTCTGGAAATTTTGAACTTGAGCAAAGTCATCTAACGGCGCCCTGCATCATGTTATGCTGTTCAAGGACAGGCTTCGCGCTAGGATGTGACAGGCCCCGGCTTTCGGCAAGCCGTGTAGAGAGAAATTCGAGCTCGAGTGTATTTTACGTTATCTATGGTAGCTGAGAGGTTCTAGGGCAGACTTTGCGCGGCATTGCACACTGGCCCCGGCTATCGGCAAGCCGTGTAGCGTGAGCTTGCAGCTCAAGTTTACTTTTGTGTCAGCTTTGGTAGCTCTGCGCGTAGCCCCTATTTCGTCTTGTTATATTAGTTTGTATTAGTTTTTACAGTTTTTCTTAAGCGTTATTAATGCCCTGTTCCTTTGTTCATCTGTGTGTCATCGTCCGTCCATCGTCCGGCTGTTTGCTACGAGTCCAACGCCAAAGAAACGAGCACCTTGAACGAAACGAGGTGCCCAGAAAGAAGAATCTGACATTTTACTAATCGGGTTGGGCACTTATGGCAGGCTATCTCAGATTGTAAATAGCAGTTTACCAATATCCCTCAAGAGGAAAGTATACAACCGCTGTGTCTTATCGGTACTCACATAAGACACAGAAATGTGGAAGCGAGCCAAAAGGGTTCAGCTTAAGTTCAGGACAACAAACCGAACCATGAAAAAAAAAATGATAGGTGTAACCTGAAGAGACTGAAGCGGACAGATTGTGTCAGGGAACAAACGCTGGTTAATGAGATACTAGTGAAAAAGAAAGAGGAAGAAATGGGCTAGGGAAGGACATGCAATGAGAATGGAAGACGACTGCTGGTCCTCAAGGATAACGGAGTGTATTCCAAGCGGAAGCAAGAGCAGCAGGGTGCAGCTGATACATAGGTGGGCGAATGAGATAAAGAAGATTGCGGGGATACAGTGGCCGCAGCTGAAAAGAGACAGCGTTAATGGGAGTTGTCTATCAAAACCAGCGCTTGAAGACACGGACATAAAGGTGAAAGCCACATACACACAATGCGCCAAACTTACGACTGAATTGAATTCATGAGTTAATGCTCAATATATAGAGTGCTGATAAAACAGTCCGCAATCATTCCCGTCAGAGGTTTGTTTGTACCCTTAACTTCGACCGTCCAAAAAATTCCTTTACTTCGACAGCAGGGAAATGGACATGCTGCTCACGCATGCCTCTTTAGATTAAAATACTGTTTATGCGTCGATAATTTCTCGTGTTGTGGGTCTCGGTTTCGCTGAATTATCACTCTATCATTAAAAAAGGGTTCATACTTGCAGTCTCAGCAATGAATGAGAAGATTCCCGTCCTTTTCATTTCTCAAGTTTCTCTTCTGCTCACTGAGTCGACCATTGAAACATTCGGCCAGTTTCACCCACATATTTCTCCCGCACGTAAGCGCAATGCGGTACAAAACACCTTCGGCGCATGCGACCGTCGGGAGTGACGTTTCATGTTGCAGCATTTGCTTTAGTTTCCGAAAATGAAGTCATGTTAGAAATTTTTGACAGTTTATCATGTGCCGAAACGCTACTTTTGTTTTTACCCAAGAGGCAATTCTCTTCAAATTGTTGGGTAATTTAAGGATGTATGGCGATACCACAATCTTCTGCGCAACTCTAGCAGAATCTCTGAAAGTTATGTGCCTGCAAAAAAGATCCCTAAGTATACCTTCTGCACCGAGAACAAGGCATGGGAAGTATACCCGGCATTTTTCAGCCTTTCCGCATTCTGCAGAAACCTTCCCTGAACAATATGCGGGCATGATTTTTCCTGCGCTTTACGTAAAATTAGCTTCACAATCACCCTCTACAGCAGCTTAGCATGCGCCGATATCAATGGCAGCAAGCCTTTGTTCCCTCGAGGCTAGTACATCCAGCTTGCATGATATTCACAGAGCAGAAGCTTTATGTCCAAGAAACGAATCGCGCTAGCAGTCATTGTTTGATATGTGAGGGTAAATGAACTAAGGCAGGCACAAAAAGCATGTACATCTAGAACTGCAGAGTCGTAGTTGCGTTTTTGAGTCAGCGGTCAACAAACCTTGCCTTCTTGAGTAAACAAACTGTCACAATGGAGCGATGCATGACCCTACTCACACTTCCTGTATTTGATTGTATACCCTTTCATTGCAGGCGGCTCGCGTGGAAGCAAGGTAAACAGTTACCAATTCGAGAAAACTGTAGAAAGACATCCCTGCTGCATTCTGAAACGGAACGTTGCCAAACTAACCAACGGGTTCTTCCAAACAATGTAGCACTTTCTGAGGCGGTAGGGAATAGAACAAGTTTTATAAGTAAAAATACCACTCTTTCCGCATTTTTCCTTTGTGTCCGTTGACAAGTGAATACATGGAAAGAATGCTTTAGAAAAGGATCATCGATGCTAAGGAGCTTAAGCTTGCCTTTTATAAAATTTGCAAAGATTGTTGCAAATTTCTTGGCTCATGCTATAACCCTGAGTGGGCAACCCGTTTTGTGGGTCTTTGCTGTGAACATCATTTCCAGGCTGTTGCATTTATTTTTTTTTATACTTGGAACAACAGTAGTCAATTCTATTTCCTTGCAAAACCTCTTCCATTCTATCTTCAGCTTGCGAAGGGAGTTATTGGGATGTTGTTCGAGCACTGCACTAACGGTATCCAAAGCTTTTGATCCAAAAAACTTTTTCGTTAAAGCAGCAAATTCGGCATCTTGTTTATCTGATAACAGATGCAGAATTGGCACGAAGGTACGAAATGACCCATCCTATTGGAATGCTAGGTTTCGCTGGGTTACATCGCATGAACACGCCCACATGTTCCGAGTTGTATCGTTCACTTCCACTTCCAGGAGGGAATCTCGCAATTTGCCGTACGAGGGGAAGCGGTTCAGGCGCGGTCTTTCTTGGCTACACGGCGACCTTCGTGTCCCGAGTACGCAGACGCTGCGCTTCCGCAGACAACCAGACGTCACGTACGATTTAAGCTTCTTTCACTTCCCTCAGAGGTCTTCCAGGAAGGCCGGTGCTCAGCTCAGTTAGGATATGTTTCCACGAGAGCTCCGTTGTCCGGGCGGAGATATCCGCGAACTCTTGAAGAAATTTGTACTTCTGCGGCCGACTTGTCGAGGCAAACACTCACACGCGGAGGATATTCCTGTAGAGACGGATTCATACCCAGCCATTCTGCGCGATAAACATTTTTGAATGGGAAACCATTCATTACCGCAATTTCTTTTTATGACGTAATATTTCACTAAAACAATCAACATTTGTTTCTGTGTATAGTTATAACCTTGTAAAGCAGCGAGTATTGTGCATCCTTTATGTTAACCCTGCAAGTACCAGAGAATTGTATAGTTTCGTTTAATTCAATTCTTGTTCCTTCTTAAATGTATAATCATTTTTATTTTATACATCCTGCTACTCCTGTCCTGGCTGACACTGACAGTATGAATAAATAAAAAAATATCAGCAGGTCACCCAATGGCAGTTTTGAATTTTCTATTCTAATAATGTTTTTCTATCCTCAAAAACCTTCCCTATTTTTTTTCTGTGAGAGACTTAACTCTTCGATTAGCCTAAAAGTAACTTACAGTTTTCTAAATATCAAATTTTTTTTCCGAAACTGCTAGACACGGGCCCCCATTCTAAGTGTAAAATCTTGCGTATTCTCAATCCGTGCCTTAAACGCTAAATAGATATGGTACAAATAGAACACCCTACAGTCAGTCCCGTGAACTGCCGCCTCATACCCTTATCTTCCCACATCCGAAAATGCCTTTTCATTCGATAGTAGCGATAGCAGGTTTCTTCATGCGCTTCTAAGGAAACATGTTCCGTCGACTCTCTCCTTACTACCGCAAGCTGCCATGCACGTTCCCTAAATTCTGCATCCGGGAGCGGTGGATACCACAACTGGTAGGCACTCCGGTGGTTTCGAACCGTCACCAGAGCAAGGAATGCGGATATCCCAGATAGTACAATCAGAATGAAGGCGTTAAGCGCGTCTCTACAGGGATATCCTCTATGTGCGAAACTTTGCATTGACATGTAAGCTGCAGGAGTGCAAAGTTCTTGAAGAGTACGAGCGAATCACCGCCCGGAGAACGGAGTTTATGCGGTAGCATAACCTTACTGTACTGCGCGCCCGCCTTGCTGCAAGTCCTTCGAGGGAGGTGAAAGAAGTTCAAGCCGTAGGTGGCGTCTGGTTGCCTGCGGAAGTGGAGCGTGTGAGGTTCGCTCCTGGATGCGGAAGTGAACGATAGAACACGGAAGGTGTGGGCGTGATCTTGCGATGTAACCCAGCGAAACATAGTTTTCCAATAGGATGAGTCATTTCCTACCTTCGTGCCAATTCTGCGTGTGTGTTATTAGATAAAAAGATGGCGAACTTGTTGATGTAACGAAAACGTTATTTGATAAAACGCTTTGATGCCGTTACCTATTTTTGCACGCACAAATACGTACAAGGTTTCTTTCTTTCCAAGAACAGTTTCTGAATGGAATTCCCTACCAAAGACCTCTCCGTTGCTTGCTCATCATTCTTGATATTTTCACTGCTGTATTGCAACTGCATTTTAATGTGTCTCCACTGTATATTTTTGTGGCATATATATTGTTCGGTACTTGCTTTTCTTTCCCCTGTATGTATTTCCCTCTCCTGCTTGGACATACAGCATGTCCGCAGTATTCAATTAATAAATAAATAAGGCAGTGCTCGAAAAACATCCCAGTAACTCCCTTCGTAAGCTGAAAACAGAATGGAAGAGGTTTTGCAAGGAACTGGAATTGGCTGCTATTGTTTCAATCGTAAAAAGGTGAATGTAACAGCCTTAAAATGATGTTCACAGCTAAGACCCACAAGACGGGGTGCCCACTCAGGGTTCTAAAATCAGAGCCAGGAATTTTGCAACAATCTATTGCAAATTTTCCAAAGGGCTAGCTTAAGCTGCTTACCATCGATGACCCCTTTCTAAAGAAGGATTCCTTCCATGTATGGACATGTGAAGGGACACAAAGGAAAAAGGTGGAAAGCGTGTTCTGTTTGCTTAGAAGACATGTTTTAATCCCTACCGCATCAGAACTTGCTTCATTTCGGGGGGGAAGCCATTGATAAGTTTGGCAACGTTCGGTTTCATTATGCAGCAGGGATGTCTTTCGGCAGTTTTCTCGAATTGCTAACTGTTTACCTTGCTTCCACGTGGGCCGCCTGCAATGACGTGGTCTACCTCCAAAAAACAGGAGTGTGCGTAGGGTCATGCATCGCGCGTCATTGCACGATCGCGCCATGCATCGCGCCATTGCGACCATTTGTTGACTCAAGAAGGCAAGGTTTGTTGACCGCCGACTTAAAAAACCAACTATGACTCAGCAGTTCTAAAGTTACACACTTTGTTTTATTGCCTGTGTTAGTTTATTCACCCTAAAATATGAAACAATGACTGTTAGCGCGATTCGTTTCTTTGACATAAAGCTTCTGCGCTCTGAGGATCATGTATGCTGGATGTACCAGCCTCAAGGCAGCAAAACCTTGCTGCCATTCATTTTGCGCATATTAAGCTGGTGAAGAGGGCGATTGTGAATCTATTTTTACGTAATAGGCTAGAAAAGTATTTCAGGAAAGTTTTTGCAGCAGGCGGAAGGGCTGAAAAATGCGGGGTATCCTTCCCGTGCTTAGGTCTCAGCGGCAGAATGTATACTTAGGGATCTTTGTGGCTGGCAAACAACCATCAAAGACACTGGTAGAGTTGAGCAGAGGATGGTCGTGACGCCATACATCGGTAAATTACCCGACAATTTGAAGAGAATTGCCTGTTGGGTAAAAACAACGGTAGTCTTTTCGGCACCGGTAAAGTTGACAAAAATTGCTAAAATGACGTCATTTTTGGGAACAAAGGTCAAATGCTGCAATATGAAACGTCAATTTCTATGGTTGCATGCACCGAATGAGTTGTATACCGTATTGTGGTGACGTGCGGGATAAATTATGTTGGTGAAACGGGCCGATGTTTGAATGGTCGGCTCCGTGAGCACAAGAGAAACTTAAGAAATGAAAAGGACGGGAACCTTCTCATCCGTTGCCAGGACTGCAAGTGTGAACGCTGTTTTAAAGAAAGAGTGATTATTGATTGAAAACGAGACCACACAACAAGAGAAATTATCGAGACATAGTCTTTTAATCTAAAGAGGCATGCGTGAGCAGCACTTCCGTTTCGCTGCTGTCGAAATAAAGGGATTTTTTGGGCGGTGGAAGTTACGTTTAAGAAGGAACATGTGACGGAACTGATTGTGGACTGTTTTATCAGCGCCTTATATATTTAGCATTAACTCATGAATACAATTCAATCGTCAGTTCGGCGCATTGTGTGTATATGGCTCTCACCTTCCTGTCCGTGTGTTCAAGCGCTGGTTTTTATAAATGCAGAACCATTTCACCCAACAAGCCATTTTGTTCAAATGAGACATGAGAGAGGCCTTTGCCTTCAGTGGGTGTAGTAAAGCTGGTGATGCTGATGAGAAGAAAAAATACACGACGGAGCAGGGCGCATAGTGATTGGTTTGATTTATGAGCATTTAGCATCCCCAAGTCACTCTGGCTATGAGGAACGCCATAGTAAAGAGCTCCGGAAATGTCGATTACCTGGAGTTTTTTAAGCGAAATTTATTGCCACAGGGCATCAATAATGGGTGAAGGTGCGATGAAATATGTAGATGTTATTAACTGACTCGAAAGAAGCTAGCTGATTTGATGAAGTCCAGTAGAGAACGATGGTACGGTCCCAGCATCCAGGCAACGTATGAAGCAGGGTTGCTTGGTGAAAGACACACTACCTTCAGGGGCCGGACTTGTAGGCTTGAGAGCTGGGCAGTCCCACAGTAAGTGATGAATGTCGGCTTCAATGTCGTCGTGTTTACATATCGGACACACTGGCCGAGGAAACAAATCTCGGTACTGAGGCCACTTCCGAGTGACGGCAGGTGTGAAGGCCACCCGGCCCGGATCCTCCTAAGCGCAACCTCCTCTGCACGAGTAAGGCCGCGGGGGAGGGTTACCGCACACGGAGGGATGAGAGCGCGTGTGCAGCGCCAGGGGAGGTCCTTTCTTGATGAAAGGAGGGTAAAATTGTCCAAATGAAGGAGCCAAGGCAGTGATGAGTCTGGATTTGCAAGGCGGGTCGCTAAATCTGCCTGGCTTTGATAGGTCAGCAGATCCCGTGGGATCCACTCTATACGTACTGGCTGCGGGATGCGTGTCACGAGCCGGTGGATGTCCTGCCATGTCGTTGGACAGCGGCTAACACGTCGTAGCAACCGGACAACTTGAAGGGCGTCAGTGCGGATGACAACGCGGGCCGCAGGGAGCATAGTTATGGCGGCCACAGAGCAGAGTGCTTCTTGAACTTAAACGAGCTCAGCACAAAAGGACGACGGGGATTCCGCAAGCTGAAAGCTAGAGGTTTGATTCAGGGCAGGTCTGCATGGCCAGTAAATTGCTGTTGTTGCTTCCCAGGCTTCTAGGCTTGCGTCTACGTAGACAACAATGGATCCTTCAGGCAGGCAAGCATCTTGTTCCTCAAAGTTCTGGCGAACCAACGATGCCGAATTTGCAAATGTTGGCCGGCGATTATCTGTTGGCTTGTTGTCGCCGAGCTGGACAAACTTCTGTGGGTGAAGAACTGTGGTTGGCGGCTGAAGAATGGAGTGTGACGTTGCATAAGTCCTCAGTGCATGCGTGGAGAGCGATATACTGGCCTTAAGGCTGCGCGCATCACGGGGCTGCTCCACCTGCTCATTAATGGTTTTGAGCTGCTCTTGTAAAGCTATGACCGGTCTGATGTGTGGAAGGCACGTAATGGTCCTCATAGCCTCTCGGTTCACGGCTTCAAGACGATCCCATTGGGCTCTTGTAAGATGTTGAAACTGGGCCTGATAAACAATACGTGGCTGCGGAACTGCCCTCATCAATTGCCTTACAACGAACCAGCCTGCGCCACCCGTTTTAGGAGCAATTCTTCTAATCGAACCCAAAGTCTGAATAGCTTTCCTTTTTGCCTGAGAAAGCCATGCAGTCGCTGATCGTGGTTGTTGAATCATTGAGCTAAGGATTTTTACACTCGGACTTTCTTGTAGTGGGGTGCCTGATAGACAAAGACGGGATTGGATTTGCAGCAAGTTTATGGCGTCCCAAGCGGTTGGCGACTGACGTGTATGTTGTTTTATGCACGGATAGCTGAAATCCGATGGATGATGCGTAATTAGAAGTAACTTCCAAGGCAGATTGAAAGGCAGCCTCCTGAGTACGATCTTCGTGAGTGCTCCACACCGTGATGTCGTCAGCGTACTGAAGAAATTTTATGTCACGAATGTTATGTAAGCGCCAAGCCAGCGGTATGAAAGCAATATTAAATAACGTCGGCGACAATACTGATCCCTGGGGCACGCCGCAGAGAGGAACAAATGATCCGACCGCTTCGCCGCTCAGGCGTATTGCAAATTTTCTGCCTTCCAAAAATGATTCGACAACGCACTCTCAGAGGGCGATGAAGCATGGCAATGGAGTTCAGAATGGCTGCATGACTGATGTTGTCATATGCCTTTTCGGCGTCCATTGCTAAAACAGTATGCACGTTGCGGCTGCGGGTAGATGACAAAACTGCAGATGTAAAGACAGCCAACCCGCCCTCTGTACCAATATATGGACGAAAGCCGATTTGTGCAGGGAGATAAAAGCCGTGCTACTCTAGCCACCACGAGAATCGTGTGGCTAGCATTTCCTCCGCCAGCTTGCACCGCGTAGGAGTTAAGGAGATAGGTCGCAAGTTTGCAAGGTGCGTCGAAGGCTTTCCAGGTTTCGGGATAGAGAACGAACACGCCATTCCATCTGCGTCGACATCAGACGGCATTTGATATACATGCGCTGGGATGCCTGCCATATTTAAACTAGCGGCTGAAGAAGGCACAGCATCGCATTTTGGGAAAAACTTTCGTGCCGCTGCTTCTTTGGCGAAATCATCTGGCGACAAGTTAGCCGCGAAGCAAGTGGTTGCTGCTGCGTAAGTCGAACGGCGACCGCGTTCCATTCACGGAATGTTCGCCAGAGACAGGCATTCGAGGATTTTGCAAAACGTTGTGCGCACCACGTATGCCACTGTCGTTGAGAGAGAGAGGGGCCGCGTTCATATTTGCGTGCTGTAAGATTGTGCAGTCGCGTGCGTGCCTGCGACGAAAAAGGGTCTCGCGTAGCAGTCAACTCGGCTTGACGGCATGCCGCCCACAGGCAAAGAACGCCGAGGTCTGGTGCCGGTCGACCAACATCAGTCCAGGTGGTAGTTGTAGCAATGTTGAGCGCTGTTTGTATGCGCTCAACAAGGATTGGCGAAGAATCTGAGGAGAGATTGTCCAGACAGGAGCGAAAACTGTCCGATTTGATCACAGAACATTTGTATCGTAAAGGTAGGAAATGTGAGGTGTGAAGACCAATGATGATAGGGTGATGATCACTTTCCGAGCAGTCTGGCTCCATGTGCCAGGAAGGGGTACCCGGGCCCGACCACTACGTCAAGTATGGAGCATAGGAAGTACTGCGAGTTTGCCGCACTGGCCGTGTTGCTGCCCCAGGATGGTTGAACGGCACAAATTAGGCATCCGTGAAGGCGTCCCGCACACGCCTGCCACGAGGGCTCGAAGTGGGGTACCCCCAATCTTGGTGAGGGGTGTTAAAGTCGCCTCCGACCAAAATCGAACACCCGGGATAATGCCGACGGACATTTATTAACCAGTCGAGATTAATACGAGAGGAAGCACCACCGGCTGGTTTAACGCAAAATGAAACGACCACAACGGTTCCCTTCTTAATTTCGCAGCCACTGCCATTACCTGCTGATACGACGTGCACCAGTTTTTGAGAGCAAGGCGTACATGCGGAAAAAATGAGTTCACATACACCGCCGCCTTTCCCGGAGAAGCAGCAGTTTGTACACGACGGTCTATCATTGAAGGAGAAATGTAGGCACTAAAGCCTGGAATCGATGGCGAGCCGTTCGTTTCCTGTAGCAACATATGGCCCATACCTGGTGCTTGTGAATTTGTAGTCGAGCCTTTAGCTCTCCCACGTTCGTGGAAATGCCTCTGCAGTTCCACTGCAGCACACCAGCACGACTGGAACTTGCCATTTCTAGTTACTAGCCCAAGCGCTGTAGAATCACGGGCGTCAGGTTGGACAACTGGTTGACCATAAACCGGGGCAAAGAAGTCGCAGAGTTGTCCAGTGGCATTGCGGTAATCTAGGAAGAGGCGGCAGGAAATGACACTGGTGGGCGGCAGGAAGGTGATGTTGCTGCGCCATTGATAGATGTAGCGGATGATTCCGCTGCCGGTCTACGTCGAGCGAGCAGTTCACGGTGTTGCCGGAGCTTGGTGACCTCCGCTAAAAGACGTGCGATACGTTCGTCGACTGCGGCCATATCGTCCTGCGGTAGTTCAGACACACTGCGCTGCTTTGTTGACTGTTTTCGGCGGCGTCCTTTTCGCACAGTATCGTTAGAAGGCTGCTGAGCTGAAGGATCATGCGATGTGTGCTCAAGGAGCTCCGGCCACCCGTCGTCATCCCACTGGAGAGCTTCGAACCGATTGGATGTCTGCAATGAAGTTATACTTTCATGTATTGTCCAATGCTTAGTCATTCGACGACGAGCCTTTTGTGTAGCCTTTTGTTTTGTCGGACAGCTTGGAGATGTTATCTCGTGGTCATCGGATTTACAAAGGCAGCATCGATATGCCACTTTTCCTTCCGATGTACCTTCACCGCAGCAGTGAAGGGGCGGGGTTTGCGCATATGCCCAGTACGGAAGCAGTTATAGCAATATACCGCACACGGCTTATATAGCCGAGGACGTAAAATACAACCATAATAGTACAGATGGGCTGGTGGTGTCAGAGGGCCTTGCAAGGTGATTATGCAATAGCGCCCCTTTCCCATGCGTCGGGCCTGTATGACACGGTGCGTGGGACAGTGCAACTCACGCTGGAGTGCAGTTTGATCCTCAGTGATTTCGACGTTGTAGACGACGCAGCGCTGCAAGTCGGAGCGTTCAACTAAATACACAAGTACTGGCACTGAGGTTTCGGTTGTTAGTCAAATACTGGTGAGCGTTTGCAGCCGTTCTATGGCAGTCAGAGTCGGAAGTCACAGTGCAATGGAGCTGGACTGTCCTGGCTGTGAAGCCCCAAAATCCTTTGGTTTCTAGGCATGCGTCCAAGTTAGCTTGTAAAATCTTGTTTGGTATATTCGTGAGGCTTTTGTTGGCCACAGATTTAATGGTCACTTTGTAAGAAGACGATCCGTGTGTAGGATCCACTGAGTTTTCGATCGTAAGACAAGTGCGCTTGCCTTGGGAGTCATTACTTGCCGAAGATGGAATCGGTTGGCTGTTGCTTGAGAGATGCTTGTGAGTTGCACGAGGGCACTTTTGCACGGGTAGAGGTGCCGATAAGTCCATTGGAATGCCTGGTTTATCATGCCGTGCGGTTCGAGGCCCATCCGGAAGTGCAGAGTTGATGGCCATTGGCCCTGGGGGCAGATCACTTATGAGCAGTTCGGCATTTTGTGAAAGCAGGAGGGGTGCATCTGCCGATGAACCAGGAGCACAAAGCTGGCCCTGGCGCCGCGGATCAGGTGTCAACTGCTTGGCAGGTGCTGCCGCGAAAGACGCCGGCAGACCTACCTCCGCCAGCGTGGCAGCGGAGGCACTAAGCCTAGCGTCAGTGCCCAGCTCAGCTGCACTCATGCATGGTTTTCATGAGGCCTCAGACGGTGAGAGGACGTCTGGATTTTCTTCAGAAGGCGAGTATGCACTTCTCTTCAAATATGACATGTATTACGTGGATGCCGAGGTTTTTCTGAAGAGCGATGTGCAGCACCCTTTGTAGGGACAAACTTCTTTTTCTTTCCCCGATTACCTGGAGTCTTACACGCAATAACATACTATAGTACACGGGCTTCTGCAATGTCGCCTGCATTGAAATTGCGACCGTCGTCACCAGTACCAAACCCGTTTCTTTTGCGTCAGCAGCCACGCACCATATCCACTGGTCCACCGCGGCGGCTGTTTGACGATACAGATTTTCTATATATTATAATGAATAATTGTAACACTTCATGTTTATAATACGACGATATTATAATAAATTCAAGTAAGATAGAAGGAGTCGATAGTTACAAATGCCTTGGTGAAAGATTTTTCTTTAATATAACTTGGAACGACATATCCTCTATATAAAGAAGAAATAAGGACAAATAACTGGTATGGTAGGTAGGATATGTTATCTCCTGCCGATAAAATAAAAATTATGTTATATAATGCACTTTTCTGCTCGAACCTCAATTTATTTTCATTTAGTTTGGAGAACAGCCTGTTTCTGTAACTTACAGCACATTCACTTCCTGGAGAAAAAGTACGTCCGGAACAACTACAATGAACCATGTGGATATTGTACCACGAATATTTTCTGTAAATCTCACATAATAACAATATTTCGTCTTTCTTCATACCGTCTCACCGTAAAGTTTAAATCTGAGGCACAGAAAAACCTATTTAATCTTCAAACGCCTTTTCATCGTAAAACAACGCATTATCCAACACTATCTCCAAAAGAATTGGCTGTGACTGCGATTTGCATCAGTTCCGGTAAACAACAGCTGTGCTATATGACACCTTCAGTGTTATAGAACTACCTAATGAGTGATATAAATTTATATGCAGGCTCTTATCCCACAATTCAGCGTTTGTATTGCTATGTGTGCGAAATGTAGTTGCGTAATATCTCTTCTGTTCAACTAGTATATTTTCTCTTTTCTTTCTCCTTTGTCATCACACTAGTTTGTGTGTCATTCTTTCAATGTGTGCTGTTTCATGTAATCTTCACTTATAATATATGCCCGCTGCTGTTAAAACTGCCAGTGGGCAGTTTTTTCCCACAGCTCTTTTATGTACCAGGGCATACATGAAAAATAAAGATTTGATTTGGTTTATATTGCCTACCGCAGTTATTTATTCTGCAGAAAAAATGTTGTTTTGTCTTGTTATTATGGCACATAAGCAGCTAAGTCCATCATGCACCAAACGCAAACATTAATTTGCCTGTTGCGTGTGAGGAAGTTTAAAGATTTTTTAACGCTACAGCAGGTTTAGTACGTTTGCATCTTTTAGGAACGAAATATCAGAAAAGGTTTTGAGTAGTGAATATCCTTCTTCCGGTAGGCACGGGTGAAATGGGATGTGCTCGTCAATGAATCGTGGGAAATGCTTTTTCAAAGTTCTTCGTGTATTGTACTGTATAATAATATGTGGTTTGTGGTGACCATATCTTTGCAGTTGTGCGCATTTAGACCTGTCTTTAACTGCAAGAATGAAAGTGTGTGTTAGGTGCGTGTGTCTAATACGAAGACTACATAAAATTGCTTCAATAAAACGCTCTCGACGACTGCACATCTTTCACTCTTCTATAAGTAGCTTTACTCCGCGTAACTTGTTATTGACTTCATTAGTGCATGGTCGCTGCCTTTTTTCTCTCAGGTTTTTTTGTCAGTTCATAGTGTCGTTACGCGACATTTACACATTTTGTGTTTTAGGATCACACAGTAGGCTGAGGCACATACATCAGCTATCTCATTGCTGCAGACCCGTACGTGATTTTGTACCCAGCAGAATTTAATTTAAGCCCTTGTGTTTTGGTCGCTACTAGGCTGTGAACTATGTATCTTATTGAAGGCTTTCTTGCATATTTGTAATGTAGTGATATAATTACGCTTATGGAGTCTGTATAAATGCATCTGTTTTCAGTGTTGTTCTTCAGTATTTTTTCCTACAGGTAAGGATGCGGCGTAACATTCGGTGGTAAAAACTGACGCACAATGAGGCACCCTTACTATTTTTTTCTCGTTTGTCTTCGACTACAGCACAGCCAACATAATGTGTTGTTTGCGAACTATCTGTATAAAATGCAGCATGATCACTGTATTTCTCGTTAATTGCTCAGAACTCTTGTATTACATGTTCATGAGGTGTTTGTATTTTACGAAAGCGCGTTTATGTGAGGTCACATACAGCACGGCAGTTGTGCAATGGGTCAGGTCCCTGTGCCCTATCATCCAGTATGTCGAATCCCTGGCACTGCTCTTCAATACGGAGTATGAGGGGTCTGATGGCTTCGGGTTTGTTGCTAAACAGCATTCTACAGGGGCATTTTGTAAATATAAGGTAACAAATGTGTTCCGTACAAGAACAAATTTTCAGAATGTGTGAACATGTTAGCATGGTTCTTCTGCAGGCTAGTGTTGGTTCATTTGTATAGACATAGAGACTATCCTGTATGCCCCGGTCAAAAGACGCAAACCAAGGTTATGTACTGGATCCAGCAGTGTTGAACTGTAGATAACACACCCGTAATCAATACAAAAGCACATTAGTGCACGATAGATATGAAGAATACATATTATATAAGAGCCCCAGTGTCTTCATGAGGGCACGTTAAGAATGTTTACAGCTCGACAGGTTTTGACCTTCAAGTTATTTATGTGTGGGAAGAATGTGGGATTTTGGTCGAATACTATACCTAAAAAATTATGTTCTGTTTAATATGAGAATGCTCTCATTTAAGTACACGATGGTATCGTGCTGCAGGCCTCTCCTGAGGGATAAAAAGACAGCCATTTTTTTGTGTGAGGGAAACCTGAATCTATTTCTTTCCGGCCCAATTACCAAGTTTGTTTGATGTGAGTTGTACCTATATTTCACACGTTGTTAAGCTGAATGATGTGCATGCAATTTTGAGGTCATAGACATAAACTGAATACACAAAACACTTTGGAATTATTTGGGTATGAAATTGATTTTTACGATGAAAAGTGCACTGCTTAAAATGCATCCCTGACGTACACCGTTTTCCTAAGTGAAATTATTTGGGAGGGTTGAACTGAGGCGGACCTGAAGTGTGCGGTTCGCAAGAATTTTTTCAGGCAGTCTAACATTCTGCCGCGGATGCCCAGACCTGTCTGGTTGTGCAGAATCGCAAAACTTTAGGTGGTAACTTAAGCTTTATATATATCAAATAAAACTGTCAGACAGTGTTGCTTATGTATGAATGCTTCTCGGAGTGTGTTTTCACGCCGAACAAGATGGCCCACTGCTGAACAAGTTTTTCTGGCCGCAATTGTGGAGCTCGAGGAATTCGCGAGATTCAAGAATAAACACTAGCCTAAAATTTACTATGATTTCGAAGCATATGCAAAGAAGCTAGTAAGGTCTATTGGCCTGCAACTACTAGAAGAGGTTGGGAGTTTTGCAGGTTTCAGGAATGGTACGAGAACTACCGTTTTCCAAGCCTCGGGCGTTTTCCCCAACACCCTAACTTTGTTTAAAAATTTCAATAGTGCTTCTACCGCATGTCCAAAAAAATGGGTTAGCATTTAATAATGTATCTTCTCAGGGCCTGGTGCAGTCTGTTTACCATTAGTTAGTAATGTATGAATTTCACGAACTGTAACAAAAATATTGGAGGTTTCGCTAGTGTAACCAACCGTTGGAGGTCTTTGATTTTCTGTTCTGTTTCTGTACTTTAAAGAAAAGCCAGTGTAGTGTAGTGAACTAGAAACATGGGGGAAGTGCTCCCCAAGTATGTCGGCCCGTTCGTGAATACTTGTATGCGTATCAAAGGGTGTCATGGAAGGAAATGAAAAAGGAGAGAAGTTGCGTTCAAGTTTGCCAACTTGCTCCCATGTATTTTTTGATTTAAGGGAACTGTGTATGAAAAATACATAACCTTGCCATGAAGTCTTTCGGCATTACAACAGATATATCGAACTTTGGCCCTCGCTTTTATAAAATTAGGTTTTCCTGCGCGGGTATGAACGGAAATTTCCCGGTGGTTTGTTTTGCATCTTCTCATGCTTCTCTACATTCCCGTGCATACCAGACCTTTTGATTCTTTTGCACCCCAAACAGAGTCGGGGGATTGGCTATGTGAGCAGCGGCAATGATATATGTTGTGAAAACCTCATTTAATTCGTAACCTCGACGCCGTGCGAAAAGATTTCCTCCAAACAGGCATTTTCTAGGAAGAGCACCAAGTCGGACATGGCCAACTTCCAACGCCGTGGCTTGGTTAAGGTGATTGATGGTGAGGATGTCAGACTGATAATGACAGGAGGATGAGCGCTGCCATACGGGTTGTCAAGAACATCCAATCTATAATCAGTGCAAACACTTTGTGCACAAAAAGATAATTCTAGGCATGTCATTTTCCCCGCTGCTTGGAGAGCAGCAAGTGCGTTTGCCGGTGTTCAGGAGGCAGACGTTGTTGCAGACAATAAATCTTCTAGAATCCTGTCTCTGACGTCAGTTTGTTCAATTCCCAAAAATAGGAGTGAGCAATAAAACCTCCAAATAAGAGATATAGCTTCGATAGTTGTATTAAAAGTGTTTCTAAATCGTGAATTGCAACGGTTGGGTGATATTTAATATATATGGAACATATTTCTGTGTTTTTAAAACGAAACATGGTGACCTAAACAGCCTCATATGAGGTTTTTAGGTGAATTTTCCAAGTTGCAACACCACCCTGCACCACAATAGCACAGCCTTCAGAGAGCTTGCTTGAGTTATCTCGGTCACAGTGAAAGGGTTGATACTTTTAAGAATCTTTTTTTGTGGTCCTAGCATAGTCTATTGGAGGCACAGTGCTACCGGCGAGAATTAATTTAAAATATCTGTTATGTCAGCGTAGTTCTTCAAAAGTCCGCCACAGTTCTAGTGAACTAGAAATTGGATGTTTATAGGCTAGTTGGCGGTACGGCTAAAGCTCTAGGTTGGCGGGTCTTTTCGACCGGTCGTTAGGACTGAACCCCTTCTTTTCGCGCTCGAGAGAGCTTTGCCGCCGCTGCAGCAGGGGATAAGGAGGAGTTGTGTGCATCCCCTTCTAAGAGGTGCTGGAGGATCGTCCAGAACTAGCAGGTAACTGTGACTCAGACCTCGCCGCGTGATGCGAGGCCTTGGGGTCTGCTGACCTGGAGGTCCGGGCAGCCTGCTTTGTGGGTGGTGGCACAGAGCCAGCTGCTGCCACCTGTGGCACCGGAAGCTCTGCTCCCGGCTCACCGTGTGTGTGTCCCCAGCAAGAGGCGAAAGCCCCTGTGGTGCTGTTTCCTCTTGTACCACAACAGCGTAAGTAGGATGCTGAACATTTGAGAAACGCCTTCCTGCTTCTTTGAAACTGGTGTTTTCTTTAGCTTCGAGTGTGATTATTTCTTTCCCTTTTTTCCACGTTTGACAAGCGCGTGAGTAGGCAGGATGACTGCCATCACAACTTACACAAAAAAGCTTGCTACTCCGCCGTTTTCTGTGGGATGATCATATGAGGCACATTTCACACATGCGACTTAGCCCCAGCAGCTCTGGTAGCCGTGGCCGTACCTCTCGCACTTGAAAAAGCATCGTGGTTTGGAGATATATGACATCAGTTTGATTTTTGAGTACCCTGCTTCTACAGATTCAGGGAGTGTGCTTAATTCGAAAGTGAGTACTAGGTGTTTTGTTATTTCTTTCTCGTGTCCCCTTCTTGATTATTCACGCATTTGTCACATATTGCTGTTTTAGTGCATCCAGCAGTTCTTCTTCGCTTATGCACTTTAGGTGATCGTGGGAAATGACAGCATGGACAGTATTTAGTGATCGCTGCCGGCTAATTGCTATGGCAATGTATCTAAATGCTGTCACTCCTTGCAAGTTTCTCATCCTGATGGTGGCGCAACACTTCCAAAAGAAGGTCCCTATTTTCCAGCTTCTTCATATTGTGACGAAGACATCACCGTCATCGTCATCATAAGCTTCACAACGCCCAGTGCTGAGTAAAGGCCTCTCCTATGTCCCTCCAATTAACCCTGTCCTTTGCTAGCTGCGCCCAGTGTATACCCACAAACTTCTTAATCTCATCAGACCACCTATCTTTCTGCAACCGTCTGAAGCGCTTTCATTCTATTGTAATCCACTCTCTTATCCTTAACGACCAGCCGTTATTTTGCCTTCGACTTACATGCACTTCCTAAGCCCATTTCTTCCTCTTGATTTCGACTAGGATGTCACTAACCCGCGTTTGTTCTCTCACCCACTCTGCCCGCTTCCGGTCTCTTAACGTTACACCCACCATTTTTTTTCAATAGCTCGCTGCGTGGTCCTTAACTTGAGCTGAATCCGTTTCGTTAGGCGCCACGTTTCTGCCCCGTAGGTGAGTACCGGTAAGACACAGCTGTTTTATACTTTCCTCTTGAGGGATATTTGTAAACTGTCATTCATGATCTCAGAGAACCTGCCATATGCGTTCAAAGCCATTCTTATTCTTCTGGTTATTTCCCTCTCATGATCCGGAGCAGCGGTCCCTACATGCCCTAAGTAGACATATCACTACTTTACCACTTCCAGCACCTCGCTACCAGTTAGAAACTGCTGCTCTCTTGCTATACTGAATGTTCAACATTACTTTGGGTTTCTGCATGTTAATTTCTACACCCATCGTTATGATCTGCCTGTCGAACTCATTGATCATGCATTGCAATTCATCTCCTGAGTGACTCAGCCAGAGAATGTCATCAGCGAAATGGAGATTACTTAGCCATTCTTCATTAGATCTTATCCATAGCTATTCCCAATTCAGGTCTCGGAATACCTCCTGTAAACTGATGGTATATAGCATTGGCGAGATCATGTCTCCCTGCCTGACGCCTTTCCTTATTGGAATCTTATTTCTAATTTTATGAAGGACTAAGTTAACTGGGCAGTTGCTAAACGCATCTTCCAGTATTTTCTTATAAGGCTCTTCTACACCCTGATTCCGCAATGTCGGCATGACTGCTGAGGTTTCCACTGAGTCAAATGCTTTCTCGTAACTAATGAAGGCAATATATAGGGGCTAGTTATATTCTGCGCACTTCTCTACCACCTGAGTGATAGTGCGGATACGATCTATTGCGGAGTATTTTTTTACGAAAGCCTGCCTGATCATTAGGTAGATTGATGTCTAAGGTACTGAAGTATAAGTTGGCGCTGACTCTGTTAGCTGTTACCTTAATAAATACCTTCCAGGCAACGGTCAGTAATCTGAGCGATGTGTAATTATTCAAGTCCTTGGCGTGCTTGGCGTCTCCTTTGTTATGAATTAAGATAATTTTAGCGTTCTTCCAAGCTTTTGGTACGGTATAAATTATAAGGCATTGCCTATATTTCCCCGCCGTCCTTCAACAGATCTGCTGTTACCTGAAACTCACCAGCTGCTTTCCCCTTTTGCATTGCTTCGAAGGCTTTCTTTACTTCCTCTTTCGTTACTGGCTGGATATCCTATTGCTGTGCACTAATGCCTCTCTCATAAGAGTTCCGATTACATTGGCTATTGCATAGATTTCCGTAGAGCTCTTCGGTTACTTTACTATATCATCCGCATTGCTAATGACATTTCCAAGTTTGTCTCTCAACGCATACATCTGGTTTTTACCGATATCTAGTTTTCTCTTCACCGCTTTTAGGCTACCTGTGTTCTTTAGAGCTTTCTCGATTCTGCCCGTATTAAACTTCCTTATGTCGGCTACTTTGCGTGTTATTTATGTTCTGTCGTGGCCGAGGAATGACACAAACGCATCGAAGCCAGAGCAGGAACGAAAGTGGCTTTATTCAAAGATGCCTCTGCTTTTATAGCACTTATCAGGACGGCCTACGTCATGAGCATGTGCTTGCACTGATAACCGATATCACAATTTACTAACTCCGATAGCTATACCAGTTCTATTCTGTCTTTGGGGTTGGGCGCTTTCTTGCTTTGGCATTTCTTATCAAGATCTTTTGTCTCCTGAGGTAGCTTCCGGTATCCTGTCGAACCATTCTACTACCTACTTCTACGGCGCACTCCGTAATTGTCACAGTTAGGCTATCATTCAATGCTTTAACATTCAGATCGTCCTCCTCAGTTTAAGCCGAATATGTGTTCTGCGGCGAAATCCTGAATTCCTCTACTTTTCCTCTTACCCATAACTCGTTAATGGGCTTCCGCTTCACTAGATTACTCCGTTCCACCTTCCAATCGAAGCTGCTTTAAAGCATTACCATTCTGTTGTCGCTACACCGCTCCATTCCGGCGACCTCCACATCCTGCGCAATGCCAGGTTGTGCGCGTAGAATGATGTCCATTTCATTTTTAGCCTCAGCATTGGGGCTTTTCCAGATCTAGTTTCTGTTCTCTAGTGTGTGAAAAAAGGCATTAGACATCCGTAAATTGTTTGTATCAGCGAATTTTACTAGTAACTGTCCCCTACTATTCCTAGAGCCTATCCCAAAGTCGCCTACCGCCTGGTCGCCAGCCTGCTGCTTGCCACCTTCGCATTGAAGTCGCCAACCAGTACAGCGTACTGCAGTTTCACTTTGTTCATTGCTGATTCCACGTCTTCATTGAAGCTTTCAACGATCTGGCCATCATGGCTTGATGTAGGCGTTCAGGACAGCACCACCTTCAACTTGGACCTCCTATTGAGCTTAATTGCGCTAGCTGCCGCCCTCTGGTTAATAATACAGAACTCCTCTAGTTGCCCTGATTTATCAGGAATCCTACACATAGTTCTCGCCTATCCGCTAATCTGCGATAGCACAGTATGTGCCAACCCTTTAGTACTGTATACGCTTCACCTATCCTCCTAACTTCATTAAGCCTTTGACATTCCATTTAATGCCCGCTAGTTCCGCGAGCAGCACTGCATGTCTAGCCTTACTGGATAAAATTCTAGCGTTAAACGTTGCTAGGTTTCGATTCCAATGGCAGCCTGTCCGGAGCCAGTGATTCTTAGCACCCTCCGCTGCGTCACAAGTCTGACGACAGCATTGGTCAATTGCTCCGCAGCCTCTGAGGGCCGAGGGTTAGTTGCTTTGTTCATAGAAGGTTGTGGCAAAGTACTACACCAGGGCGGCCAAATCCTGTTCTGGTGAGGGAGTGCGTTGCCGGTGCTGGACACTGAGATCAGGCCGCGCCTCAGGCCTGGATACGCCATTCTATCCACACACGGAGTTTTTTTTTTTTCAAACTCACTGGAGAATTGCGCGGCTCCGGGAATCGAGCTCCGGTCCACTTGCACGCGAGGCGGTGCTCTACCTCTACGCCATCGCTGCAGGAGATATGTATCGTGCCCTTTTTTCTGAGTCTCCACTGTGAATAACACGGAACCTAGGGAAAGTGTTAGTGTTCTTCATGAAGACCTGAGCTGTTACATCAATGCGCCCTCGTTTTTGAGGGCAATCGGTCGAAAAACAAACACTAGCCATAAAAAGATGCTGTTTTATGCCACCGTGGCAGCCAACCGCCACGGAGCCCAAAGAGGGGACGGGACAGGATCTTGCGAGCAAGTCCTTCACATGCCAACTGTGCACCGTAACTATAACCAAATAAGGCGTAACTCAGGGTAGTTCGCCACACAAAATCAACCCTAGCCGCCTATGTAAAGTGAAAAAAAAATTGAGAAGGGAGGAGTAGAGAGGAGAGTTGTAAGAAAGAGATAAGAAACTCAAAGGTAGAGGGGCGGACAGGAAAATGCGACTCCGGATTTGCCCTGGTCGGATCAGGCCGGAGGTGCCGCCTATGGGAAGTTGGGGCAAAAGCGTTGTATTGCCTTCGCCGAGGGATCTTAAAGACCAAACGCTCGCCATCGGCTCTACTACCAGGATCCCCTTTTCCCCGTAGAAGGCTGAGCCACGCAAGGCTAAGCACGGGTGCTCGGGTCCGTGGTGACGCACTGCCTACCATCGTTCCCTAGCAGGCAGGTCCTGGCGTATGCTCAGGAACCGGTGATGTCGCAACGCATCAACAAGTGCATGCTGCAGATGCCCCTGCGTTTTCTGCAGAGCAAGTCGTAAACTTCCTTGTTTGTGTATGTCTTGTGAATTATTAATGCGAAAGCATTAGATGGACCATCGGCACCGAAACACGATGTCCAGGGCATGTGGCGTCCCAAAACGCGGCAAAGAAATTAACATTTCACCCGCAGAAAATTGAAATCCGCACTTGCACATCGCGAGGCGAGCACGAAACCATGAAACCGCGTTGCGAACGCAGGTGGGCAAAGTATATGCGCTGCTTTAGGACTTTTTGTTAATGAGTAGATATGTCGCTAAAAATAAGAAAAACAAATAAATATAAAAAAAATAAAAACCAACTAACAAAATTAAAAACTGCTTTCGCGATCGCATTCAAAACACATAGGTACTGCCTTGTGCGCCCCGTAGCTTTTTTCTGCCTGGCGTTTCTTTTTAGCACCATTTTTGCAAATAACAGAAATACCAGATGTCATTTAAATAGAAAGCGTGGTGGGGGATGCCTCAGCATCGTTATCGGCGAAGGAGCCGGCCTACCTTGTGTTAAGGGCGTGAACAAAAAAAAAAGTTACTCTTCCGCTACAATATATTTTTTTCTGTGCGGTGTGTATGTACACTACAGATTTTCTGGTTAATTATCGGTTTCGCGCATACACTCATTCCGCACAGCAAGAAAGAGACTGTCAGTTTTTAGTGCACCGTCTTTTTTTTTCTCGTGTGTTCCTTTCTAGCCCAAACAGCCCGAACACAAACTATAGTTAGTATTGTTCTCCGCATTTTGGGCGCCGTTCCATAAAAAAAATCTTTAGTGTGGGCATTTCCTAACGTACCTGGAACTTATCTCCAAGAGTTTCTTTAACACTGTAATGAATTTTCCAGACCTCAACCTCCCTCCAGCAGTTGTCGGTGTTCATCGGGTCATCCATGTAGCCGCGACGTACAACTGAGCATTCCACCGCTTGGCTCAAATCACTTGCGTCCAACTCCTTGTGAACACACTCTGAGAAATACTGCAAAAGATTTGCTTGTTTGAGTACAGAAAGAATCATCAGATTGATCGGTAAGAAATAGAATATGGAAAAAATTGTGAACTATGAAATGTAATGGCGGTGGACAGCAATTAGCAAATCATCCAGCGTGTCGCGGTCGCGTTCTCTCGTATAAACTGTAAGACAAGTTCGCGAGGAACAGCACGAACCCTCTCGCTTACCGCTTTCACTTGCTCTGGCATTGTCATTGCGGCACCCTCATTAATATTGAAGCACACTCGCATGGCGCTGTCATATTTCTGTTCTCCAGGAACAAAATCCTGCAGGAAAAAAAAGAAGGAACAAGAACGTAAGCTCGTTTGATTCCTTGTACAAACCCCGCTCAGAAAGAAGATACTAGCTACATAATTTTTCCTACATGCAGCAAGCCGGCCCTCTCTAGTTTCCTGCTTACATCTGGTTGTGGTGCCAGCTTCTCAGCAGAGCACCATTCTTGACCATTGATTTAGTCTCACGGCAGCATCTTTTTGGTGGATAAAGGCGACTTGGGGTTAACGGCGTTTACAGGCAACAGTCGCATATTTGTTACTGGCTGAGTTTGCTGATCGAAATTATAGAGTCTCTACCTGCGCAATGGAGATCATTAGGCCCCCAATCTACTGGCGCAGTTGCAGAGTTGTACCAAATGCTCAATTTCTGGCTTGTGCTCCCCGTGAAAGAACATGGCTGTCTAACGCCTGTACGGTGTCATCTTTGTCTGTTTTTGCGCTATGTATTCAAGAATTCGAAGCAGCTATCCCAAACGAAGCTTCTGATGTTTATAGCGGGCTTGTTTTTTAAATCACCAAGCCACGCGTGCTTGTTGGTGAAGGAAATAAACCAAAAGGGTACACAAGAAAAGTCGTCCGCTGTCATACGGCTTTCGAATTGGAAGAATTGTGCTTGGGACTACAATGCTAAGCCATACATTTTGCAGTACAGCTAGTTGTGCAAAGCAGGTGTCAGCATATGATGCATTGCAGGAATGGCAGGGAAGTGACACGGAAAGCGATGAACTATGTGAGGCAGACGTCTTTCCCCTGCTATTCAGCGCGTGTTTAGAGGAAGCATTCAAAGTTTGGATTGCGACAAGCTGAGGTTAAAATTTAATGGAAGACACGTCAGTAATTTCGGATTTGCTAATGACACTGCCATGCTAATGAGTGTTCCTTCATGGATAAATGAAGAATTTGAATTTGAATTTGATGTCAAGGCAGAAATTGCAGGTCGCGACTGAGGGCCTACGCAGAAACAGCAGATCAGGGGATGTAAACACTCTTACGAAGAAAACTCAACAGTCCAGGAAAAGAGCCAAAGTTTAGAGCACTCAGGGACATAACAGAAGTGAGAAGAGAATGCATCTACCGATGGCGAGTAGTGACCTCGGTTTCGGAACATGACAGTGAAACAGCTAGCAGAATAACAATAAGGTGAAGTTTATTTGCCTGGTACTCGTGAATAACAGCTTACCAATATGCCTCATGACCAAAAGCCACTACTCATATACGGGGCACAAACTTGGAGCCTAACGAAAATGTATGAAACAAAGACAGTGCAGTAAACTATGAAAGGCGTAATGTTGAGAGATGGGAAGAGCGGGTCACAGAACGAGTGCGAATTAATGATATATTAGCGAAAGTCAGCAAACGGGAAATGCCCTGCAGGGTTAGGATGAGGATGATGATGAATAAAACACAGGAGATGGTAATCGGCATCTTCGGAAAGTTTTACCTATCCACTATTGAAGGATGAATTTGCATGTGACTACTAACCTTTTAA